>JAWZYT010003681.1:0-15000 GCA_034508575.1 Petrolisthes manimaculis | reverse complement strand
TATACAACATTCCTTTCCCGTATATGAATGGAAAAGGAAGAGAGAAAACTGCATTAAGCCTGGAAGACCCTGTAGCTCGACCGAGAGAGGAAGGATAGAGAGGAAGGAAAACAAGTACGACAGAAAGAGAAGCAAAGTTGAAACGATGGAGGAAAATATGAAAAGGATAAGCTTGGGGCCTTGGAAATAGAAGGAGAGGAAGGGTCAGCTGGAGAATAAATTGAAAAGGAGTATTCTAGGGTCTTCCTTTAGGGGATAGTACAGTGTAGGTAAATCTGGAGAAAAGGATTCCACCAAACTAATCCAAACCACAGACCACCACCATCATTTATATTAATCAGACCATGTTTTCTGAAATACTCAAGGCGCTCCAGCAATGTACAAAATTAATACTACCATACCCCTTTTAATACGGGGTGAATCAGATCCCAGCATTAAACTTCTATTGCTTCTAGCTTGTGTCTTCCCGAAATTAATACTAAGTAAATCATATACTAGCATTACAACTCTTCTGCTTCTTGCTTGTATCTTCCCGAAATTAATACTTAGTGAATGAGACACTGGTATTACATTTTTCCTGGTGTGTTTTTTCCCTGGCCCGCTACCTCTACAGCATCGATCTAAGCCAAGCCACAACTCCCTGTACACATCAACACCGCCGCAGGAACCCGAGGAGAATGAGGAGGAAGAACAGAGCACACAGTGTAATTACGACCCATGCCTCCGCTACGCCACTCTGAGATATATACTGATTACTGCGTTAACGAGAGGGCAGGGTTGGTAATGGAAGAGGGAGGGGAGAGGAAGCCTTTTTACCTCGCTACCTCGCTCTCTCACTCTCTGATTTTCTGGCTTTCTATCTCTGTTTTTCTCTCGGTTGCTTACTCTCTCTCTCTAGTACTTTTTCTCTCTCACAATTTATCTCTCGTTTTATCCATCTATCTATCTATCCATCTATTTCAATTCTCTCTCTCTCTCTCTCTCTCTCTCTCTCTCTCTCTCTCTCTCTCTCTCTCTCTCTCTTCACTCTCTCTCTCTCTCTCTCTCTCTTTCACCATAGCTCATGTTTTTCCCCCTCTTTCCTTTATCTCTTTGTGCAATGTGTCTCCATAAATTCTGTGTTCACGGTCCTTCTCTCTTTAGTGTTCGTTCGCTCTGGTTCTTTACATGTCATTTCTCAGAGTTGACGTTTTTATCTCCGCTTCCGTAGTTCATGCCCTTCTCTCCTAATCACCCACTTTATTTGTTCCCTCTGTCTCTCTGTGTCTCTGTCTCTGTCTCTGTCTCTGTCTCTGTCTCTGTCTCTGTCTGGTTCTATATCTATCTCTATCTCTATATCTCTCTCTTCTTCTTTTTTCACTCTCTCTCACCCTTAATTTCCATGCCTCTTACGCTTATGAAGTGTTTATGATAATTAAGAATGCGTCTGCGATTTTACATTTCTTTTTTTTTACTTTGCCTACTAATTTCGAATATTATTTACCTCATTCTTTCCTTCCCCGGATTTCTTCTTACTTTTCTAACGTTTTTTAATGTGTCTTTATATTTTTATATCAGACCTACAGTAGTCAACTTTATTATGATAGACTTTCCTTTCACGTAGGTAATTATATGATAATAATTTGGCTTACATCAATTTTTTTCTAATTCTATTTTATCCTGCTTTATGATAATAACATATTAAGATTATACATCTTCAAATCTTCTCTCCCATACTCACATTATCATCAACAACCTTATCGTTTCACCAACCTAATAAAATCTTCCTCCTTCCTGCAATCAACATTTACAAACCCTTCTCTTCCCTTCTCTTCTCTTCTCAACACAACGCCTCTGTCTCACACTTACATAAAGCTCGTTCCTTGACTGGGACTTTGACGCAGTTTGTTGGGCGTCTTATTAGTGTCTGGGTAATCTTCGTTAATGGTGGCGGTGATGGACGTAATGTGGACGTCAGTTGTCGAGCAGAAAAGAAAGGAGAGAGAGAAAAACTTTACTGTAGCGGGAGTGATTTCTATTCTTGTATCTTTTCATTTGTAGTGGTTGGGATTCTATGACTGTGGTGGAATTATGTTTGTGACACTCTTTCTCTGATAATAAATTCATAAACAGCGCATTATTAAACTTATTCATGCTGCTTGGGCAATCACACATTATCATTATTATTACTATTTGTATTTGTATTTGTATTTTTATTTTTCATTATTCTTATTGGTATTATTATTATTATCATTATTATTATTACTATTATTATCATTATCATTATTATTATCATTATTATTACTATTATTATTATTATTATCATTACTATTATCATTATTATTATTACTATTATTATTATTATTATCATTATTATTACTATTATTATTATTTATTCTATTTTCTTTTATTAAATTCAGGGTTCGTTAGCAAATGTTGCCACCCTATCGTTCCCATTGTTATCTACGATTACTTGTACGTTTGGTTGTATTCGTTGTATGTATGTCATTGTGGTTCACTGTGCAATCATCCTCCTTACCTCCATCACTGCCTCCATCCCATTCTTCCTCTCTTCCTCCCTCTCCTACTCACTCCCTTTCTCCCTACCTCTGCCACTCTCTGTTTTTCTCATCCCCCCTCCCTTTCTCTCTCCCTTTGCCACTCTCTCTGTTTCTTCCTCCCTCCCCCATATCTCTCTCTCTGCCACTCTCTCCTTGTCACCCCTCTCCTCCCTCTCTCCCTACCTGTGCCACTCTCTCATTTTATCCCTCCCTCACTCCCTCCCTTTCTCCCTCTGCCATTCTCTCCTTTTCTCCCTCCCTCCCTTTCTCCCTCTTCTCCTCCCTTTCTCCCTCTCTCTGATATTCTTACCGTTTCTCCCTCTTCCCCTCCTTCCTTTCCCCCTTCCCTCCCTTTCTCCCTCTGCCACTCTCTCTATTTCTCCCTCCCTATCTTTCTCCCTCCCTTCCTTTCCCTCTCTTCCCCTCTCTTTCTCCCTACATCTGTCACTCTCTCCCTTTCCTCCCCCCCTCCCCTTCTCCCTCCCTCCCTCACTCTCTCCTTTTCACCCCTCCCTCCCGTTCTCCCTTTCTCCCTCCCTCCCTTTCCCTCTTTCCCTCCCTTTCTCCCTCCCTCTTCCCCTCCCTCCCAACTTCCCTCCCTCACCATACTGGCTGTTGGATCGTGGTCATGAAATTTTTGCGAGGGGTTGAATGTCTGGGAGGAAGCTAACTTAATCCGCTTGTCAGAGACATGTTTTGACGTTCCGAGGTGGAAAGATGAGACACATTTTCCCAATTTCTTCTCTACTCGGACATGGAAGTGTTGGCTATGATTATCTCGTTGTCCCTTCTGCCGTGAGGGATGGAAAAACCCGCTTTGTACTTAATTATGTGGTTAATTACCCAACATAATAATTAATGCAGCCCTTGGAATTCACTGAAGAGAAAAAAATATAAATATTCATAGGTAATGTTCCATTGCAAATTAAATGCGTGATTATTTTGGTGATGAACAAGGATTTTACATACAAATAATTTTCTGTTTTATATGATTTTCGGAAAGTGTTATTATTCAAACAAAATTTGAATTCTGCTTCCCAAACAATATCACACATTGGCGAGAATTTATAGGCCTTCCCTTTCGAAGAACACCTTGGAATTGAAGCTGTGTACAAGAGATATAGAGAACAGGGCACATCCGGATATTTCAAGCCTTGCACTCTAAACACAAAGAAATACACAGAGAACAGACGGCATTTTTCAGTTTCACAATATGAACTGGAGAGCGGGTAGCCAAGCGCAAACTACACTTTTCTCTCTCTTGTTCGTGTTTGTTATTGTGATACAGACAGAGACTTTCAACTATACAAGGATTTTTTAAGACTTCAGCTTGTGTGTCATTGCTGAAGAAAACCATAATAATATGCCATGTGATAAATACATTTCCGGACCTGAATGAGAAATAGAAGTCAAAATACATCAGAAAAGATAATGTTTGTTTTTTATTTTTATTACTTGTATATATGCTTCTTTCTTTACTAGATGAAACATGTGGCCTCGGTAAAATAAAGAAATAATAGGAATACAATAAATGCTTAACAGATTTCACAAAATAATACATTACTGTACTAGACAGAATCCGGTAGAGTCGAGGTAATTGTACCGTCGGAACAGCTAATTAAAACTATCCCATTGCATGATAACGAAGTAATCCGACCAACAGAAATAGCATTGAGGGGACGGACTCCGGAAAACACAAGTATATTATTTGAATGCACTCTCACCCTTTCATTATTTTAGGAAGAGAATAAATAGTGTTATAGTCTCACACCCCATGTCGAATCTGACGTTCTGAAAATACGAATATTTTGTTTAGATTTAAAAAATATTTGAATTTTTAGTTAAATATGTGTACTCTTTTAATAATTCCCTGTTTCTTAATTATTGAAGACTATTCAATCTGTGAAGGCATTAAAAGACATTATAATATTTACTGGGAGAGGAAGCGCAGATTATTTTCAAGGAGAGTAAAAAATAATCATATCTGAACAAGCACACATTATTTAAAGAACATGTAGATAATAATGTACAGAAATAGATAATCCATTCTCGTTATAAAATGAATAAATGTCCACGGGCAGTCCATACACTATGCCGTGGAACCATAATTAAATTCAGGCTTGAAAATTAAATATTATGCTTGTTTGCACAGACCTGTAGTAATTCAATAATATATGGCCGACTCAACAACCCTGCCATTGGGGGACCAACACTATTAATAAGAATAACTACCGTGACCAGCGCCAGAGTCATCACTAAATATTTCTTTTGTAGCATAATTTTAGTGTGAGTAGCAGGGCACCTATAGAGTGTATTTTTAGTCCTTTCATACCAGTAAGTGTGCTGCTACACCCTATGTACTGAAATAATTGATTGATTGATCTGTTTCACTCACAACCATCACATTCTATTGTATTTTTAGCCCTTTGATACCAGTAAGTGTGCTGCTATACCCTATGTACTATAATAATCAATTGATTGACCTATTTCACTCACACCCACCACATTCTATTGTATCGTAGGGAGTGATGAATTTCCCTATTAGATTGGGATAAAATAATTTATTGTTAGGACTCCAATATAAAGAAATGCCTAAACAACAACAACAACAACATCACCACCACCATAAATAGACACATTTTATTAACTCGACGAAACAGGTACAGCATCAATAGCAGCTTAAATAAAAAATAAATAAATAAGATAGTGAAACTTGGGTATACATGTCCGTAGAGTTTTGTGGATGTTCTCGGTAATCGTGTTGTTTGGATGTCACGGTATATATACTGGTTATATTCTTATCAACCGAGCCAGTAAGTGTTATTAACATTTTGAGGGAGAAAAATTTATGTGTCATTTTGCATGGTCTGACGTTGGTTGCTTTGACGCTTAACTAACGATATAACTGAAAATTCTCTGGGTGGCCTAAATGAGTTGGTTAAGGAAAACGCAAATGAAATACGGCATTGTATAAGGGTGACTGAGGCAATCGTCTGTTGTTTCGCATGAATTAATACCGCATGATTTCGAGTTTGTCAACATGATTAGTGGGAGCCGTTCATAGCAACCAGTAATAAAAAGTTGGATTGCAACTGACATGTTAAGCAGCCAGCCTATGAGTCAGAAAAACAGCCAGTCAATCAACCAGTCAACATGCTAACCAACCAGCCAACTAGTCAGCCATCTAACACATAATCCAGCCACCAAATCAGCCAGACAGTCATTCAACGCATCAACCAGCCAGCCATCCAACACATCAACCACGCAGCCACCAACTCAGCCACCTAGCCACCAACCCAGCCACCTAGCCAGCCAACCAACACATCAACCAGCCACTAAAACACATAAACCAAACACGTCAACCAGCTACCAAACACATCAACCAACCAGCCTACCAGCCAGTTCTGTTTTGCCTTCTCAGTAGAACAAGAGTCGTGGGGTGTGTTTTTTTGTTGCTGTTGTTTTTTTGCCGACCTCCTCCTCCTCCTCCTCCTCCTCATAGAAAATGGAATGAATGCCCGAACACTCCGAGGGATTATGAGGATGAGTTAAATTTAATAATATTTGCACGCAAACGACGCTAATAATCCCTTTCGCGTTTTACTGGCTTAAATACCCTCATTTGCATACATACTGTCTCTGTTATTTAGATTACAATGTGGCTAATTTTGCCTTTTGTCATACATATGTAAATTTGGCCAACAGCCGACTAGGACAAGTTTTCCTTTATATTTAGTACTCGAGGATTAACATGGACTCAGTGAAGCAGGCCTGATGAAAACACACACATGCATGCACACACACACACACACACACACACACACACACACACGTCTTGGATCCAGTAAATGTGTGACGATTGAGGGATATTTTCTCAGTCTACTCGTATATGTGTGTGTGTGTGTGTGTGTGTGTGTGTGTGTGTGTGTGTGTGTGTGTGTGTGTGTGTGTGTGTGTGTGTGTGTGTGTGTGTGTGTGTGTGTGTGTGTGTGTGTGTGTGTGTGTGTGTGTGTGTGTTCGTGTGTGTGTGTGTGTGCGTGTGTGTATGTGTGTGTTTAGTAGCTCACTGCAAGTCTGCCTCCTCTTAGTGACGTGAAAATGTTTGGCATAAACTTGATTGAAATAATAAAGATGTTTAGGTCGATGCTAAAAAAAAGCATCACAGGAATAATAAGCAGCAGAAATTTCGCGATGCAAACTGAAATGGCTTTATCTAAATGTCTATGATATCGACCATTTCCCAGGCCGTAGGAATAAAATCAACATTAACCGAATACATCTGCCTGAATGATACCCACAGTCCCCTGGTATATCATAATAGTAATAGTAATAATAGCTTAAAGGAGCGTGACGGGTGAGACACTAGGGCAAAGGGATTATTGTACTGTTGTTCACCCATTTCTCTACCTCTATTTATTAATGTAAGATTACATTTATTTTATTATGTCCCTATATTTTTCCCATTTGTCTACTTCCTTTCTCTCACTTTTTTTTTTTTTTTTTTTATTCGTTCAGATTATCAAATACCGAAGAAAAGGAGAATTCATTTACCTTCCTACTGTCCGTTTTCTAGTTATCCAGGTTGCCTAGAAACGAGTTACGAAAAAGCACAAATTTTCTCCAGCACATTCTTCTGTTGTCTTTTCTGGCATTCTCTCACTCAAATACGAGATACGACATAAACAACCGTCCCTTTTTCCATCTTCATTTTTTCCCCAACATAAAAACAAAATTGCAAATAATCTACTTACCCTTCCGTCTCCATTCCAAGATACAACCAACTGACTCACTCATTACTTTCAACTCAAAAACAACAAGGTACTATAAATAACCTACTCACCCCTTCCATCACTTTTGTTTTCATTGCAGGTCGTCCTCCTCCAAAGCTGTCGTGGTGGGCTGGTCACAAGGAGGTGCGTGGTGAGGTGAGGATCGGGGACGGTGAGGTGACCAACACTCTAACAGTGGCCTCCCTGCAGCGTCACCACCTAGACCAGTCCTTCATCTGTCAGGCCTCCAACGATGAGCTGGCTGTGCCCGTCACCGCCGCCGTCACTGTCGACATGACCCGTGAGTGCATAATTATTAGTGGGGACTGGTGGAGCCGTAATGGCTGTGTGGAAATAGAATACACTCAACTGTATAGGAGAGATTGGTTGTGTGGAAATAGAATACACTCAATGGAATAGGAGATGGGTTGTGTGGAAATAGAATAGGATTTTGGTTGTGTGGAAATAGAATACAGTCAGTAGAATAGGAGATTGATTGTGTGAAAATTAGAATACAGTCACTAGAGTAGGGTGTAGATAGCTGTCGCGTGAGTGTAAAATTATTAGAGGGAATGATAGACACGTAATGATAGAATAGGATGTAGAAGGCAGTCAACATAAATAATAGACTATAACTTCTTGAATTACTGTGTATTTAATAGAATAGTGTGATCTGGAATATACTTTTTACAAATTGATTATAAATGACAATAGAATATAAATTAGAATATAAATTAACAAACTCTTGGAAGCATAGGAGACTGAAGACGTAGATTATGACGTGCTTTTAAAACTTAGTAAATGGTTCCCTGAATACATTATTATCACGTTGCCACTACTCCCAATAGCATTACTATATTATATACGTACTCTGATTTTTACTTAACGTTAAAACTATGATTCCTCAATTACCCTGATTATTTTCCTTTGCCAGTGCCCCCCATGTCGGTGACTCTGATGGGTTTGGACGGCCCTGTGTCTGCTGGCCTGGGGGTGACCATCAGGTGTGTGGTGGTGGGGGCCAGACCGGAGCCCAAGGTCACGTGGTGGCTGGACGGTCGCGCCCTTCGGTCCACGGCAGAGCGCCTCCGTGACGACAACAACGTGACGGAGAGCCAGATCGTGTTAGTGGCCGTGCCTGAAGACCAGGGACGCTACCTCTCGTGTCGTGCTGAGACGCCAGGCCTCCTACAGTCATCCCTGGAAGATGGAGGCAACTTGGTCGTTCATTGTGAGTTTCTGATACATTTGTAAATTGTACTTGTGAGAGTTGTGTTTGTATGTAAGCTTATCATTGTTCCTCAGATCATGATATATAATAACTGTGTGGATAAATTGTGATTGCATCAGGTATTTCTAACATGTTTCTGTACGAGTTGTATTATTATGGAAGCTTATCATTGGTACTCAGATCATGATATAGATTGAAGGATAACCTGGGTGTTTATTGTTAGTGTCTGAGGCATTACTAACGTGTTCTTCAGCCAGTCACACAACACAACAACTGTAACCTCCTTGTGTAAATGCTCCACACACACCCTAATACATACCGGTGATAGCACTGGGACACTAGCACACACATACACACACACACACACTCACATTTCAAAGCACTCATTTTATAACCACCGAACACACCTCTCATCTCCTTGTATTTAGTTAATCACACACACACACACACATAAATTATATCTTTTGTTTACTAGACGTTCCGGAGGTGAAGCTTTCTCTGGGCAAGAATCTGAACCTCAAGAGTATAAAGGAGGGAATGGACGTGTTCTTTCTCTGTACCATTAACGCCAAGCCAGCCCCTTCCGTCGTCGATTGGTACCACAACGTGAGTATGCAATATAATACTCTGAATTTGTTTACCTTTATATTTTTTTATGTCATTTATTATTATTTTTTTTTTATTATTTTTTTTTTTTTTTTTTTTGGGGGGGGTGATGCAGAAGCAGTGGCAACATTTCTTACTCTTAAATGCCCTTATACTTTGCTCTTGTTAATTGTGTCCCTCCCTCCACTCGTAACTCTTGTTCTTACTTCTGTTATTGTGTACCCCTCACTCTTATTTAAATTAACGCTTTCCCACGTTCTTATTGTTTGCCCCTCGTCTAAACTCTTGATCTCACTGCCAACCTTTGCCCCTTCCTTTAATTCCTCCTTCAACTGGACCCCCTTACATACACTATCTTTCTTGGCTTGTCACACTCTAACCTTATCCTACTCATCCTCCTCATTCACATCCTCCTCCTCCTCCTCCTCCTCCTCCATCTTCTCCTCCTCCCCTCCTCCTCCTCCATCTCCTCCCCACCACCTCCTCCTCCTCCTCCTTCTCCTCCTCCTCCTCCTTCTCCTCCTCCTCCTCCTCCTCCTCCTCCTCCTCCTCCTGCTCCTCCTCCTTCACCACCACCTCTTTCTTCTTCTCCTCTTGCTCCTCTTTCTCCTCCTCTTCCTCCTCCTTTACCTCCTCTCTTCTTCCCGTTCTTCACTGCCTTTCCTTAATTCCATCTCATTGCTTCTCCCTGATTAGTTTTCCTTCGCCACTCCTACCGCTTCTTCTCTTTCTAATTCTCTTTTCACGGCAACTTTTTCTCATTTTCTCTCCGTTTTACGTTTCTTTGCATTCTCCATTTGAGAAGAAGAATTAATTTGTACCTCCGTGTATAATTTTTGTTTCGGGAACAGAGATTGTTTTTTTGTTTAATGTTTGTTTTTCCTTGCTTGGACAATAATGCATTCATATTTGTTCATACCTTTTCTGCTCTATGTTATTTTCTTTTGTAAACACTGTTATGCACTCGTCTTATTATTATCAGCAGCTCCATAATTTGAACGTCGCTCAAACTCATTATCAAATTAACGCTGAGACAATCGTATACATTATTTTGCCATTGTCTTGCTTAATTCTCCAGGTAGTTCTCTCTTCCCTGTTAAAAATAATGACCAGATATAATATTCCCTTTTTTACTTCTCTGTAAGAAATTATTACCAGATAATTATAATATTCGCCATTTCATTTTCCCTACTGTTCACTTCCCTGTTAGAAATTATTACCAGATATAATATTCTCCATTTCACTATCTCTACCATTCAATTCTCTGTTAGGAATTAATTTATATTATATTTTATGATTATTTTTATTATTATTATTATTATATTATATTTTATTATTATATTTTATTATTGTTATCTGTTTACGATTCTCCACCCTTCAGTTCTGTGTTTGGAATTATTACCCCGATATAGTCATTGCATGTTTAGCCAGCCATCTCTGCTGCTCAATTCTCCATGATGACGAAAAATTATCCCAACCCCGAAATGGCCCAAAACAGTCAATAGGCGATGACAGCACTTCATGTTAGGGCGACAGTTTGGAGTGGTTGTGGGTGGGTAGGTGGGGGTGTGGGATGGTTGTGTGGGTGGGTGGAGGTGGGGGTGGGTTGTGAGTGAGTGTATGGATTGGTTGGGTGGGTGAGAGAGGGGACGGGCTGTGGGGGAGAGGGAGGGTAAGTTAGTTGGTTGGGTGGGTGTGTGGGAGAGGAGGCGGGTTGCGAGTGAGTGTATGGGTGTGTGGGTGGGTGAGTCTGGAGGTGGGTTATGGGGGAGAAGGAGGGGGAGTGGGTTGGTTAGATAGGTGGGGTCGTTGGTGAGAAGTGGGGGACAGATTGCAAATAAGTAGGAGGGTGGAAGGATAGATGGCTAGGAGGGTGAGTGAGTTGGGTGGATGAGAGTGTGGTTACGAGGGAGTGGTTGGATGAATGGGTTGGTGAGTGAGGGGGAGAGGGGGAGATGGCTGAGTGGGAATTGGGAGGGTGGCTAGATCGAGTGAGTGTGACTGAGTGAGAGGGGGACTGAGAGGGGGGGACTGGGTGAATGGGTTGATGAGAGGGAGGGGAGGGGGTGGGTGAGTGGGTAGGTAATGTTACTGTCAAAGCGGGTGCCACCTACTCATTCGGTTGACACATGCAGCCTCGTCCAAACATTACCCAGCTAATATTGGCGTGACGAGTTGGTACATATTATTATTATTACGTGTGTGTGTGTGTGTGTGTGTGTGTGTGTGTGTGTGTGTGTGTGTGTGTGTGTGTGTGTGTGTGTGTGTGTGTGTGTGTGTGTGTGTGTGTGTGTGTGTGTGTGTGTGTGTGTGTGTGTGTGTGTGTGTGTGTGTGTTTGTGTGTGTGTGTAAATGCGTGCGTGTCTGAGTGTGTATGTGTGGTGTGTATGTATGTAAATGTGTGTGCGTTTGAATGTGTGTGTGAGTGTCTGTGTGTGTGTGTGTGTCTGTGATCCATATGTCCTAGACTGTACTGTACAACCCAATCAACTAACTAAAGCGATGATAAATAGGCAAGGGGAGTACGAATATTTCAAAACATTACAATACCAGAGAACACCTATGAAATAATTATATATAGTCATTACGACCCAAGCAGTAAATAATTATGTCCCCTTCACGTCCCTCCCTTCCAGACCCACGAAATCACACTCATCCATTAACATTTTCAAAGCCCCACTCGTGATGCAAATATATTCAGTCCAATTTAAAAGCACTTGGCAATCGGGGAGCAATAATTATTCACAAAACTAACTCGGGCCATAAGAGTCATTTTTCACGTTTTGCTACAACTTGAAAACGTGTTGACTGGACTAACCTCTTCCACAATCCCGTACCGCACTGTAGTTTGGGGTTGATTAATTAAGAGTTGGAGAATTACTACCTTGGTACTGTACGCAATCAGGAAAACAGCAAATTAGTAGTTGTAGAAATTCTGGTTTGTCCCTCCGTACGTTTTGTTTGTTTTATTATTATGTTTCATATCTACTTGTATATTAATTCATGTATTCATCTATTTATTTATTTATTTAATTCATTATTAATTTATTTATAAATTTAATTCCTTAATGTCTATTAATATATTTATTTCCTATTTTTTTCTTATAATTTATTTATTTTCATTTTCTTTAGTCAACAATCGATTATTTATCATTTTTATATATACAATTAACTGTATCAATCTAATTGTATATTCTGCCTTCCCCACAGGAAAACCTGATGCGTTCCAACTCCACAAAGGGTGTTCGGGTGGTCAACATGTCGCTGGTGCTAAACAAAGTGAACAGGTACTCGTCTGGAAGTTACACCTGCAGGGCTTCCAACACACAGGGTCAGGGAGTGTCCAGGCCCATCAGAGTCGAAGTACAGTGTGAGTAGTTAGCCATTTACATTTATTTATATATTTATTTATCTATTTATTTATCTATTTTTTTTACAGTAGTGTGAGTATTTGTTGATTATTGTTCTTTTGTCTGCACAGTAGTATGATATAATTATAGTCTCCCGAGGTGAAGTGTGAGCATTAATCGATTATTATTAGTTTGTCTGTACAGTAGTAACTATGGTATAATTAATGTATCGATTTTTTTGCGTGTGTTGTATGGAGAATAAGAACATAATAAGAATTTTAGGAAACTACAATATAATAAATTTATTATGCAATGTAGCCTGTTGTCACGGTTCTTGGCAGCTCCAAGTTTTTCCTGGCATATTTTGGAGTAATCGAGACGCTCCAGAGTAACAAAAGTACGGTATCCCCTTAACTCTTCTTGTTCTACTCGTCTTTCCACTGTTCTGTTTTCGAACCAGTGTTTTCTTATGATAATACAATGCCTCGCTAATGACGCCAAGTGCAGTGAAATAATATCATTTTAATCATCCGAGCAGCGAGGTTGGTAGTTAATGATCAAGTATTTATTTTGTTGTTGATAGGGAAGGAGTCTATATTCGCATTCCAATAATATGGTGGCAACTGAACGACGAAGAGAAACAATTAGTCGAAGATAAAGTTTGAATAAGGGGAGAGTATATTTTCGGTACATTGGAGAGCCTTGATTTTTCCAAAGTATGCCTAGAAACAGGACCAGATGAACAAGTTTAATGGTGTCCTGTTGCTTGGAATAGGTTGGAGGAATTGCTCCAGATTTACCAACACTGTGCCATCTATTCCCTTAACAATACCACTCATACTGTCTTGGTTGTTGTGAGCTGTGGAGATACAATATTACCCTTTCCAAGAAGAGGGTAAGCGGCAGTATTAATAAAAGTCTCCAACTATAAATATTTCCTCGAATCCATATTACTTTGGGATTTCGGATTTTCTTCACAACAATATGAAAATAACATGTCAATTATCGCCTAGACTCTAGAGGTTATTGTGTGTCGATATAGTTTGAATGATAACATATATGACATAATTCCAATGATATTCTCGTAATGTGTGCTATATATTGTTATATTTTCTTTAGTTCATTTTGTTCACATCAAACTCTTCTGACTAAAACACAAGTAAACTTTAGAACGAGAGGGAATTATTTCGCGACTCAGCCTAATGAACTCCCTCTGGGTTCATAAGCGTGCCACTGAGGTAAAAAAAAAGTGAAGCTTATGAAAAGAAGTTTTAAGATATGCATAAAGTTGCGTGACTACGAATGCATTTTATCTGCGGAAATAATTTTAGTCATCGTATATAAGCGTTGCTGCCGGAAGAGGAGTCAGTTCGTCTTCATAACTTTGCAGGCAAGTAGTTAGGAAGGGAAGTCGTACCAAATAGTCGACGAGCTCGCTTTTCCCTGTACCTTGAAATATATTATAATTCGTGTCTACAGTAAAGGAGAAAAGGACTTGTGGAAACAGTAGTGAAATTTCGTGTCTTCCATTGTTGATTGATCATTGAACAGAACGAGAACAACAATATGGTAATCAGTTTAGTAGCAAAGTTAGATGGAATTAGAAACATAATAATTTAATAATGGGTATGACTGAAGGGTAAGATAGAACTCAAACCCACACAAGCACTCCCTAACCCTTATAAGAATTGAAAAAAAAAAACATACATATACCTTCAATACACAACTAATCATAAATACACCTTCAGTAATACACCACTAACTAATCATATACAAACACCAACACCATTACACAACTAACCAACTAACCAGACACACCTTCACCAATAACTAACTAACAAAACACAATATATACACAAACACCTCCACCAGTACCCAACTAACTATCTAGCTAACCAACACATACACTATCCACCTCTTGCACACACCTTAACCATTACTAACTAACCAACCCATACCCTTGTCCACCTCTCCCATGACAGATTCCCCAGTGTGTAAGACGGGACAGAGGTGGGTGTACCCTATCGCCCGCAAGGAGATGGTACACGTGTCTTGTCAGGTGGAGGCTCACCCCAAACAAGTCAGCTTTGAGTGGAAGTTCAACAATTCGGTGGAGATCAGTAACATACCAGCGGCACATATAACCAACAACCTCACCTACAGCACGGTGAGTACAATATTGATGTGTGTGTGTGTGAGTGTGTCTGTCTGTGTGTGTGTTTACAAGTTAACCTTCAATACGGTAAGTTTGTACGATATTGGTGTGTATGTGTGTGTGTGTGTGTGTGTGTGTGTGTGTGTGTGTGTGTGTGTGTGTGTGTGTGTGTGTGTGTGTGTGTGTGTGTGTGTATTCACGAATTAACTTTCGGCATGGTAGGAAGTAGTACATTAGCTATTTAGTCTATTATTTTCTAATGTATAATATATTGTGTACATTTACAGTAGTCCTATATCTATTTATCTATCGCTGTGTTTCGTTATTGCTTCATTTTATCTGGTATTAT
>JAWZYT010003680.1:0-39300 GCA_034508575.1 Petrolisthes manimaculis | reverse complement strand
ATCGTAACCAAAAATAATGGGTGAGCTGTTGCTTGGAATAGTTTGGAGGAATCAGTTGCTCCAGATTTAGGCTACCAACACTGTATGAATTCGTAGCCTATATGTCCCTCCTTGTAGTATGTATATGAAAAGCTAAAAAAACCTAAGAGAAGTAGGCCTAAAGGATAATGGATAATATAATTTGTAACCTAACCTATCATAACCAGAGAGAAGAAAAATATAATGAATATAGGCCTACATCTGTAATATAACTTACCCTAACCTAACTCAACCTAACCTAATCTATCATAACCTAACCTTACCTAACTTAATAAGAGAAATATAATGAAAAATACATCTATAATATAACCTACCCTAACCTTACCTAACCTAATTTAAAGCTTTTTAAATTAATAGATTTTTACCTTTCGTGTGTGTGTGTGTGTGTGTGTGTGTGTGTGTGTGTGTGTGTGTGTGTGTGTGTGTGTGTGTGTGTGTGTGTGTGTGTGTGTGTGTGTTTTGTGAATGAAAAATACTGGACCAGAGAAAAAGTCAAGTCGATGACCTATCAATGGTATGAAATATAAAACAAGAAAGGAAAGATCAATATGACTGGAAAATGCAACACGAGAGAGAGAGAGAGAGAGAGAGAGAGAGAGAGAGAGAGAGAGGAGAGAGAGAGAGAGAGAGAGAGAGAGAGAGAGAGAGAGAGAGAGAGAGAGAGAGAGAGTGTGTGTGTGTGTGTGTGTGTGTGTGTGTGTGTGTGTGTGTGTGTGTGTGTGTGTGTGTGTGTGTGTGTGTGTGTGTGTGTGTGTGTGTGTGTGTGTGTGTGTGTGTGTTCTTACTTATTTGTATCTTTACTGGATTGAGTCAAGCTCGTATTGTCTCTTATTTTAAAACACAATTATTATATTTTTCTTTAAGTTATGTACCATATGTTTCTGGCACACACCACTTCTTCTGGTAATTCATTCCATTCATCTATTACTTTATTTGGAAAACTATATATATATCTGTACATCTTTGTGTGTGTGTGTGTGTGTGTGTGTGTGTGTGTGAAGAATGAGAACAAGGAGCTATTAGTATTGTATTATAGTACCGTATCAAGAGAGAGAGAGAGAGAGAGAGAGAGAGAAGGTGGTATGGAGGTCGCCTGGCCAGTTAGAGAATCCGGTACGAAGGTGAAATTCGGTTCTAGTTTACACCCCCTCCCTCCCTCCCTCCCCCCCCCCCACACAAACCCACCTTGACTACTACCCCCCTCCCCCCCAAGCCTGACACCTACAAGCACGAAATACTTACCAAGCCCTCTCACCCCTCACATTAGAGAGAGAGAGAGAGAGAGAGAGAGAGAGAGAGAGAGAGAGAGAGAGAGAGAGAGAGAGAGAGAGCAAAGTCAGACGAGTTGGATTAACATAATATTGTCAAGTTGATTTCTTTAAACTATTCCATGAGACAGACGACCTGGATGTTAATTAACACATATATAAAGATAAATGGTGTTTCTTAGCAATATTTGTAGACACATTTATCTCCAATTTTCTGACTAGCCTACATTACAATCTCCTTTCATATATATATATATATAATATATATATATATATATATATATATATATATATATATATATATATATATATATATATATATAGAGAGAGAGAGAGAGGAGAGAGAGAGAGAGAGAGAGAGAGAGAGAGAGAGAGAGAGAGATTGATAAGAGGTGTTTCCTGGCAATAGCCTATATAAAAAAAAAGTCCTATATGAAGGACTCATTTATTTCTAATTTTTCTGACTAGGCTACATCACATGGTTCATAATAAGAGGGGATATGTTTCCATGCAATAGTTTGGATGAATCAGTCGCCTTCCAGTTTGTTTACCTCTGAGTGTGTGTAGTAACCTAACCCCTCGTCGTTGTCTACTGCACATATAGTCTATCATTATAAATACATACATTTTCCAGAAATGCATCGTAGCAAAGGTCAAACAAATGTCATCGTCTGAACTCTATGGTTCATATATACATATTATTTTTGTATATCTGTATTCATATGTTCATTCACTTATTTTCGTTATTCATCTACATATTTTCATTCATTTGTATAATTATTCATCGTTTTCCTTATCAGTTCACCTTCATATTTATTCTTACATTTATTACTTTCATTTAAATATTCATTCATTTAATGAATAACTTTTATTCATTAACTAATATATTTATGTTTCAAGGACCCTCTGATCGTGTATGAAAATTGGGAAGCTTCTGATTCCTCCTGACTGTGCCACGAAACAAATTCCTTCCATATAGGTGTGTTTATGTGTGTGTGTGTCGTGGCAATATTTGAAGGACTCATTTATTTCCAATTAGGCTATCTGACTAGACTACATCACAGGGTTTCTCAAATACAGAAGAGAGGGGTAAAAGTGGAGGGGAAAGGAAAGAAATGGGGGAGAGGGAAGGAGGGGTTAGCAGCAGCAGCAGGAGGAGAGGGAAGGGGAAAGGCGATTGGGTATAAGTGAGGGAAGGGAAGATATTGGTGGTAGTGGAGAGGGATTGGGTGGTGGTGGTGAAGGGTTAGGGGGGGTGGGGTTGAGAGAGGGGGTGGGGGTTTAGACGGTCACCTCACCAAACCACCCCAAGTATGTAGGTCACTCAGCATCAGGCTAACCCCACCCTCCCACCCACCTACCCACTACCCTCCTCTCTCTCTCTCTCTTTCTCTCTTCCAGATCTGAGACCATACAAGTTTCTTCTTTCTTTCTGAGAGAGATAGATACAGGTACAAAACATGTGAGAGATAGGTACAAAACATGTGTGAGAGAGAGGGGGGGAGGGGTTCAAAAGGTAGGCCAACACCACATACATACATACATACGCTTTACAGTGACTCACCCCCCTTCCCCTTCCCCTCCCCCCCTCCCCCCAACCCGTCAAGGTCACGTGTGTCATTATAGGGAGATAGTTGGTGGTGCCGTGAGGTTAGGGGTGTACTACGGTGTCTGGGGAAGGGGGGAAGGGGAGGGGGACAGAGGTGAGGAAAGGGGAGGGTGGGAGAGAGGTGAGGAGAGGGGAACGTGAGGGAGGAGAGAGAGGGGAAGAAGGGAGGTATAGAAACAGCCAAGACTAATAGAATTATTAAGTGTCTCTCTCTCTCTCTCTCTCTCTCTCTCTCTTTCCCCCCCCTCTCTCTCTCTACTATTTATATTAGGAGATATGAATAACAAAAACAGAGAGACAGACAGACAGACAGACAGACAGACAGAGAGAGAGAGAGAGTGTGTGTGTGTGTGTGTGTGTGTATTTGTGTAGGCTGGTAGTGTAGCAAAGTGCCACACTGAGTGCCAGAGAGAGATGCTTAGAGCTTGGCACTGTTTACATCCACCACTCTATATCATCATCACCACCACCTCTACCACCACCGCTACCACCACCACTACCACCACCACCACCACCACCGCTACCACCACCACTACCACCACCATTACTAACACCACCACCACCACATCACCACCACCACTACCACCACCACCACCACCACCGCTACCACCACCACCACCACCACCACCACCACCACCACCACCACCACCACCACCACCATTACTAACACCACCACCACCACCATTACTAACATCACACCATGCTTCTCTATCATCACCACTACCAGTAACACCACAACCTACTTCTCTATATATCACCACCACCAGTATTACACACACACACACACAAACACACCACTTATACAGGTGTAAGGTGAACTGGTCTGCACAGGTGAGAAGGGCGGTGGGTGTCTAATTTATAGGCTACACTCACACCTGATTGGGTTACACACACACACACAAACACACAAAAAAACACAAACACACAAAGAAACACACACACATAGGCCTACACATACACACACATACATACACACACACACTATAAATTGGGAGAGAGAGAGAGAGAGAGAGAGAGAGAGAGAGAGAGAGAGAGAGACTAGGCTATCACGACCTGTCACTGCGACCCTCCTGCTGGCGTAGTCCCCCTCCGTCCCCACTCGAGGTAGCCTAGCCTAGTAGGAGAAGGAAAGGGGAGCCGGTTGTTGTGTATGCATGTAACCCGAGATATCCAGGGTGTGTGTGTGTGTGTGTGTGTGTGTGTGTGTGTGTGTGTGTGTCGAAGAACTATATAGTCACTGGTATAGTCTACGTATCCAAATGAAGAAGTGAGATATCAAGTGTGTGTGTGTGTGTAAAAAATTTGAAGATGGAGTAGGGCCTATATACGAAGAAAGTCGATATATAGTATAGCCTAGTGTAAATAGGCTACATACAGAAGGTGGTCAGTCTTTTATATGTATCGTTTAACAGTTGAGATAATTATGAAAGGAAAGGAAGGAGAGTTTGTATGATTGTTTGGGGAATATGAATGACGGTAGATCCTTCCATTATAATCCAACACTAAATTAAGGAACCCTGTGATGTAGTCAGAAATTTGGAGGTAAATAAGTCCTTAAATATTGCCACGAAACACACACACCTAGCCTATAAGGCAAAAAGGAGCTTGTTTCGTGAAATGGTCAGGAGGAAGCAAAGGCCTCCAATTCGCATACACGATCACAGGGTCCTTAAGATAAAGCAAAGAAGGAAGGGAAGAGTAGCCTACTACAGAAGAAGGTAGACAATTCCATAATAGTTTAATTGTTGAGATAATGAAGGAAGTGTGTGGCCAAAACTTGTGTTCACTGCCACATTGCAACCTGGAAACTGTTGCATGCTCCATAAATTATCCCGATAAATGAGACTTTAGCTAAACACACACACACACACACACACACAGAGAGAGAGAGAGAGAGAGAGAGAGAGAGAGAGAGAGAGAGAGAGAGAGAGAGAGAGGTGAAGGGGAAGGGATGGGAAAGAGAAGGAAAAGAAGGGGAAGGGGGGAGATCTTGGCGTTCTCCCAGGCAGACAGTCTGGCGCTCCTCCCCTTTCCTTTCCTCCCACGCCTTCCCTCCCTCCCTCCCTCTTTCCTTTCCACTCAACTCTCTTTCCTCCCTTCCCTCCCTCTTCCCCTACCTTCCTGCCTTTCCTCCCTCCTTTCTTTCCCCTCTGTAATTCATCTCTTATCTCCCTCCCTCTCCACTACTACTTTCATCCCTTCTCTCTTCCTCTTTTCATTCCTTTCCCTCCCTTCCTTCCCCCTCACTTGTTGGCCAGGCATCGAGTATGTATGTCTGTATGTATGTATCCATCTGCGTTGTTGTTGTTGTCATCGCCCCACAAGTAAACACATACATACCGGTACACGCATTTCCCGAGAACACTGAAACGAATCTTACGTACTAGGATTACACACACACACACACACAGAGAGAGAGAGAGAGAGAGAGAGAGAGAGAGAGAGAGAGAGAGAGAGAGAGAGAGAGAGAGAGAGAGAGAGAGAGAGAGAGAGAGAGAGGTTATTGAGTGTAAGCTGAGAAGTGAGACGTGAATTGTTTAGGAAAAGTTCCACTGTAATAATATATTCTAAGTTTTTATATTGTTGCTGCCGTGGAAGTAATTGTAGTAGTGATGGAAATGGTAGAGGAGATAGGAAACATAAGACAGAGAGAGAGAGAGAGAGAGAGAGAGAGAGAGAGAGAGAGAGAGAGAGAGAGAGAGAGGACACCCGTGTATGTACCAGGGGAAGGGGAGGGGCATGTTGGGTGGATGGAGGGAGGAGGGCGGGGCTAAGGTGGTGACGTCACAGCCAGGCGCCATCGTGTCTGGGAATGTGGTCACCCTCACCACCAACACTAGCTCCACCATCACCAACACTACAACTTACTTACACCATCATAAACACCAACACTCCCTACACTAAACACCAACACCACAAACATCCAACTTACACCAACACAACAACAAACATCATCCAACTTACTTACACCATTACCAACATTCAATTTGCATCATTACTAACACCACCAACATCAATCTTACACTGCCATTAACACCACACTACCTAACATATCATTATCATTGTTACTATATTGTATGGTAACACTATATTTATAACCATACAACCACTACAATTACTACTACTACTACTACTACTACTACTACCGCACTTTTTTACCACTACATACAACCACCAACATTTACAAACCAGTCTAAATTAATATCAAAACTACAACTACGATACACATTTATACATACACACTTCCCTGATACATACATACTATACACCTACACTCCTCACTCAAACCTACAATTCTACACACACACACAGAGAGGGAGAAAGAGAGAAAGAGAAAAAGAAAGAGAGAGAGGGAACTGGGAAATGAAGGAAAAATGGTTGAGAAATGAAAAAATAATAGTGAAATGGGTAGAAAGGGGAAGAAGAAATGGAGGAATATGGAGGGAGGGGGGGAGACTGTCATACGGGATAGATCAAGGTCATACATCTATATTCGGACCACAGCCTGGGAGGTGTTGGATGGAGGGGGATAGGTAGGTAGGTAGGGAGAGGGAGAGGAGTGTTGGATGGAGGGAGAGAGGAGGTATTGGATGGAGGGGGATAGGTAGGTAGGTAGGAAGAGGGAGAGGAGTGTTGGATGGAGGGACGAGGGAGAGAGGTGTTGTTGGATGGAGGGGGATAGATAGGGAGAAGAGTGTTGGATGGAGGGAGAGAAGGAGGTGTTGGATGGAGGGAGGGAGGTAGGGAGAGGAAGAGGAGTGTTGGATGGAGAGAGATGTTGGAGGGAGGGAGGGAAGGAGGTAGGGAGAGGTGTGATGGATGGATAGGAAAGAGAGAGAAACGAAAAGGAAAGTATGGGAGGCGAAAAAGAGATAAAATGACATGTATGAGTGAGAGAGAGAGAGAGAGAGAGAGAGAGAGAGAGAGGGGGGGGGGGAGAGACAGGATGAGTGAGTGACAAGAGGGTTTGGCATGAAGAGGGTGGGAAGGAAAGACGTAGGGTGCATAATGACACACACATACACACACTCATTCATCAGGAAACTCATTCATTGACCCAGTAAGGGGGATAAAGTTCATTCATTTCACTCGACTCATTCACAGCATCAATATAGAATTTTAGACTCGTTTCCTCCAGGGTATAAAGTTAAGTCATGAAGGTAAGGTAAACAATGTGTGTGTGTGTGTGTGTGTGTGTGTGTGTGTGTGTGTGTGTGTGTGTGTGTGTGTGTGTTTTGTTGCTGATGTTTTAAAAATATGTTTGTTCCGGTGTTTAAATCCATGTTACGTGCGTGTTTTTGTCGAATTGTGTGTATTTATTTATTTTTTTGTTAGTGTAATATATATGCACGTCTGCTATTTTCGTGTTACATTCATGATTTGTTCGTATCATGTGTGTGTGTGTGTGTGTGTGTGTGTGTGTGTGTGTGTGTGTGTGTGTGTGTGTGTGACTGCAATAATAATATGATCAACTTGGTTAAATAAGTGCTTCCAAGAAACACACACACAAACGTTAGTATTATTGTGGGAGGAAATAACGACCAACCAATTTACTGTGTGAGAGAGAGAGAGAGAGAGAGAGAGAGAGAGAGAGAGAGAGGAAGGGAGACTGAGGGAGATAACCTACACGTGATAACACACACACACACACACACACACACAGGCGGGCGGAAAGAGACAGACAGACATACATACACAAAAGCAAGATTACTCACACCACGACTGACAGACACTAACCTAACCAAAGGGATGTCACTCCTTTCACTATATAAACAGTGTTTTCGTCATGTGTTTTTATGTGTGTGTGTGTGTGTGTGTGTGTGTGTGGAGGTAATGTGTTATACCATGTGTGTGGGGGTGGGGGTGGGGGTTAGGTGTTCTCTCGTGTGTGTGTGTGTGTGTGTGTGTGTGTGTGTGTGTGTGTGTGTGTGTGTGTGTGTGTGTGTGTGTGTGTGTTGTGGTGTTGTGTTGTATCGTGGGTGTTGTTCATATCTACTGCGCTGTGTTGTGTTTGGGGTGTGTGCACATATTAATTTTTATTACTTAGTTCAGAACTAACTTGTAAGAGAGAGAGAGAGAGAGAGAGAGAGAGAGAGAGAGGATGTCAGTGTTGCACATAAGTCAACCCCAGAGTGGCTGTGACGTACCACATACACACACACACACACACGCACACACACACACACACTCTCTCTCTCTCTCTTTCTCTGTGTGTGTGCATGTGTGTTTATGAAAGAAATATAGGCTATTAGGGGAGTGAAGAGACGAGAGAACTGGATTGGCGGAAACACACACACACAGAGAGAGAGAGAGAGAGAGAGAGAGAGAGAGAGAGAGAGAGAAGAGAGAGAGAGAGAGAGGGGGGGGGAAGGCACATCCATCGGGCGGATATGAGTAATGACGCTTTGAGATAGGGGAAGGGGGAAGGGGGTTGATGGTGGTAAGGGTGGAGGGATGGGGGATGATGAGGGAGGGGAGGGGTGGAGGGAGGGATGGGAGAGTACAGAGAAGCTATGAGAGAGAGAGAGAGAGAGAGAGAGGGAGAGAGGAAGTGAATAGGATAGATAGGGAGGGGAAAGGGATACAGGGTGTGAGGAGAGCCGAGGTTGATAACGATTATTTTATTTCCTCTCTGCATGCACACACCAAGCCTACTCTACATACATACATACACATACACATACACATCAAGCCTACTCGACATACACACACACACCAACCCTACTCTACATACACACATACACATACACATCAAGCCTACTCTACATAACCGCACACATACTCACACACGAAGCCTACTTCACACAAACACACACCTAATTTTTGGTTTGTTCTTAATGAAAAAAATAATAAAAATAACCTACCATACTTCATTTTCAGACGAATTAAGAAAAAACACACGCACAGTCAACTGTCTATAAATAAAATTGAACAATATGGTGCTGAAAAAAAAAAAAAAAAAACAAGGAAAAAACAGCTTCCAAATTTGGCCAGTAAACTAAATACTGTAGTTTTATTGTATGCCAAATGCTACGTGATTTATGGTGGAGACTGCATATGATAGTTTAGGGAAATAACTCTTATCTTTCCCGTAAGTGAGCGATACCGTACCGCCAGCTGGGGTGAAATTCCTCGTATCCCTGTATTTATAACCACAACACACACACACACAGGCCATCACTTGTCAAAGGGGAAAACCGCTGTATAGATATGTTTCCTTGACACGGCTGCATCTCATCCCACCTCACACACACACACACACACACACACACACACACACAAAATTAGCTCTGGCCTGTTTTGCTGCTCGTACTTTTACACACACACACACACACACACACATACATAAAACACTGGCTCAGGGCTCATGCTGATCTTACTTTAGTTTCATCCTTTATATTAGAGGAAAACCAATCAATGTTAAAAAATAAATAATAATGCAATACTCGCCGTGTCATGACTCACCACAACCACACACACACACACACACACACACCAACTGCCAACGGCTCTCTGCTGACCCTCAACAATTTAAATTTGAAATCCACGAGCCTTCATAGCTGAGTGGAAAATGAAACCAAAATGTCAAAGAAAAAATAGGCTACACGATTGGAGGAACATTCATAGATTAGGGGAAAATGAAACCCAAATTAATTATCAAAGAAAAAAATGGATAGGGTACACGATAATTATGAGGAACATTCACAGATTAGGAGAAAATGAAACCCAATTATCAAAGAAATAAAATGTATGGGTTACTGGAAATGAGGAACATCCATATCTCAGTGGAAAATAAAACCAATATATCAATGAAAAAAATGTCTGTGTTACAGGAAAGGAGGAAAGTTGAACAAAAAAGATAGCACGTCGACAGGAAGTAAATTAATTGTAGTAAAGATTTCGTTAGCTGATAAACTTTTCACTAAATACGTTAAACAATAACATCATAATATGAGAACGTTGAAACCAAAGTCAAAATTTTGTTTGAGTTATCCCTATGTGTATTGACTCTTATGTCCACGACTGTACATACTGTATACTGAAAAGTGTGTTGTGTGTGTGTGAGGGGGAAACAAAGGAATATCATATAGCTACAGATCTAGCCTATATAGGAAATTGGTCCCTGCCAGGCTGTTTGATTATGTAATGCTAATCATAATTAATCTATTGGGGTGAAGGGAAAGCAAAAAAAAAACAAAAAAAAACAAGTACAAAAAAAACAACGAATATGAAAACAAATAGGCTACAAGGGAATACAGATGGCATTCAATGAGTATTATTATCCTACATGACCCACTGGTTATTCAAGGATGTTTCGATTACGCTGTGCTACTTAAATTACAGTCCTGGCTAGGGATGAGGGAAAGTACAGTAAAGGAGTAGCCTAGATGGGAAGAAGCATAAAAGGTGGTAAGTCCTAGGTAGCCTAAGGAGAAAATGAAGGAGAGAAAGGGAAGATGAAGTGGGAAACAGTAGGAAAGAATCACACAGTAGGAAGGAAAAGGAGAGAGAGAGAGAGAGAGAGAGAGAGAGAGAGAGAGCGAGAGAGAGAGGATGAGTCACGTACAACCTCGAGTATGTTATGTATGTATGTATTTATTGCCTTTCGCAGTGATACCACCACTACATCACCACTCAATATAGGCTATATACACTGGTAGGCCCTATGTATGTTCTGTACATACTTCTGGCCCATGGCAATTCTGTAGAAGGAGGGGAGGAAGAGGAAAAAATAGATGAATATGATGGTAGTAAATAATAATAATAATAATGATGATAATAATAATAATAATAATAATAATAATAATAATAATAACAATAATAATAATGGAAGGTACAGTACATGCAGGAGAGAGAGAGAGAGAGAGAGAGAGAGAGAGAGAGAGAGAGAGAGAGAGAGAGAGAGAGAGAGAGAGAGGAAAGCCTATCACCAAACCAGTTTCAGAACGCCAAGTAGAAAAACAGAAAAGAGTAGGCTGAACTTAGGCCTAGAAAACAAGGGGAAGGAAGGTGTCTTGTATTACAGGTAGACGTGCTGTAGGGGGGAGAGAGAGAGAGAGAGAGAGAGAGAGAGAGAGAGAGAGAGAGAGAGAGAGAGAGAGAGAGAGAGAGAGAGAGAGAGAGAGAGAAGGAGTGAGGGAGGGAAGGAAAGATGGGGGGATGAGTGAGAGGGAGGGATGAAAAGGGGGAAAAGAGAGTGGAGGGTAAAGGGGGTGAGGGAGGGAGGGAAGGAGAGAGCAGAGTGAGTGAGTCCCTTTAAGTTGAGTGTGGATCCAGAAACAGTAGGCTACGGAGTCCAGGCTACGCGGGGCTACAGGTGGTAGGGGTAGGGGGGGAGCCTTGTCGTCCTAGCCTACGAGAGAGAGAGAGAGAGAGAGAGAGAGAGAGAGAGAGAGAGAGAGAGAGAGAGAGAGAGGAGGGGACCGGTACAGTAGAGATTAGAATGAGAGGGGAGGGGAGGGGAGAGAAGCCGAGGGGAGAGAGGAGGGAGGGTAGGCCAGCAGTTCCTCTTCCCCCTCCCTACACCTCCACACACAGGGCCCCAGGCAAGGTGGTGTCCTTCTTAAGTTTCATCGCCCCCTCCTCCTTCCTCCTCACAGCTTGCTACTTCCTCCTACTTCTCTTCCTTCCTCCTTCTCTTCCTTTCTCCTACTTTGATTCCTTCCTCCTTCTCTTTCCTTCCTCCTTCTCTTCCTTCCTCCTTCTCTCTCCTTTCCTACTTCTCTTCCTTCCTCCTTCTCTCTCCTTTCCTACTTCTCTTCCTTCCTTCTCTCTCCTTTCCTACTTCTCTTCCTTCCTCCTTCTCTCTCCTTTCCTACTTCTCTTCCTTCCTCCTGCTTTTCCTTCCTTCTCTCTCCTTTCCTACTTCTCTTCCTTCCTCCTGCTTTTCCTTCCTTCTCTTCCTTAGCTATAGGGGATGAGGAAGAGAGAAGAGTGGGGGGGAGGGGGGAAGACAATGTGAATCACCATGACCTAAAATGACCCAAGAGAAGTATAGCCCAATCCTAAATTTAATAATAATAATAATAATAAGTGCGGTTCGGTATATAAATAATACTTTCTGTTTAATTAACCCTGTAAAAATGTACCTATTCCCCTCTAAATAATACATATGACCTTAGATAAACTACGGTACTCTACTAGGCTATCCAATATTATAGCATATAACTATTCTACTTTCCAACACTACTATAAGCCTAGGCCTACACTATAGCATAACGGTAACAAAAAAAAAAAAAAAAAAAACTATAAAAAATAAAATACCATAATTATCATCATTAATATCACCTGACTGATTTTGGACTATCATTATTTTGACCTATCCTCTCCTCTTCAAAAATATGACCTTACACACTAATCCAATCCCCCCCTCTCTCTCTCTCTCTCTCTCTCTCTCTCTCTCTCTCGCCGTCCTCCTTCCCATCCCTCAGTTCAACACAACCTCAATCCCTCTCTCTCCTCCCCCAACCCAGACAGACAGTCAAGCGGAATCCCCGACCTTGTTCCACCAACCCTTCCCTCCTCCTCCTCTCCTCTCCTCTATTCTATCACATCTCCCTCCCCCCCCACACATCCTTCTCCTCCCCTACCCGTAGCTACATCTCCCCTCTCTCATCACCCATGTCCCCCCTTCCCCTCCCCATTCCCCCAACACCTTGATATCATGGGTATAGATAGGGAAAAGGAAAAGTGTTAATAGGAAAGGTAGTAGAGTGGGTGAAAATGTAAAATTGTAAATGCACAGTTTAAGAACTTAATGCATATTATACTGTAGCCTATATATATTACAATGGAGTGTGAAGCGTTTGTGTGGAAATGTAACTCTCTCTCTCTCTCTCTCTCTCTCTCTCTCTCTCTCTGTGTGTGTGTGTGTGTGTGTGTGTGCACCGTTGCCTGACAGTAAGTAAAGATGTTATTATGTCTGGTATCGTAGCCCCTAGGAAGGAAGGAGTGACAAGGGGGAATAAGTGTTGTGTGTGTGTGTGTGTGTGTGTAGACAAGTGATAGTTGTGATTACTCTGGCGCCAACCACAGCAGTCGTCTACACACACACACACACACAATCAACAAGTACAGTGCAACTATATATAATTATATTATACTACAGTATATATGCAAGGTACACTCACAAATCGGTGTAAATTAGGCTACAAATGTTAACTATAGCCTAATGAGATATGACTGTTTCTTGTGGCAGATACTGTCATGGTTTAGACACGAATAAAAAACAAAAAACACTCGTATCTCATTCACGACAACAAACACTATTTATTCTCAAAGTTCACATGACCATCATTATCCTATCAGAGAGATCTTTACACTGACATACATCCACTGGCCTACACACCCAACAACAACTAACTAACTGGGCTGACCTTTCACAGATATTCAGAATGCATACAGTATACCAGCTCACCGGTACAGTGGGTTAGGTATGCATAACTGGTATCCAATAACCTAGCCTACGTGAAGGTCATTTCCTGTTTCCAATTTCTATTTATGTATTATGTTTGTTGATACATAAGGGATTGAGAGATTTGGTTATGTACGATACTAAATTATTGCTTCCACTATTAGGCTACTACTACTACTACTACTACCCGGTACTATTACTACTACCATAGCAGTACCTTATACGAGTGAACCCATACAATCTCATACACCACCTAGCCATCTCTCTCTCTCTCTCTCTCTCTCTCTCTCTCTCTCTCTCTCTCTCTCTCTCTCCAATTAGTGTAAAGATAGGCACTTCCATGATATACTGTGGCGGCCACAACACATCTTCACTACTCACCATACACAAACATCTTCACTATTATTTGGAAAATATATTGCCCTTTATTCCATGATATAATGTGTCATCTTCACTACCAGGTGTGAAGGTAGGTAGGTAAGATGTGTGTGGTAGGTAGGTAGGTAGGTAAGATGTGTGTGGGTGGTAGGTAGGTAGGTAAAATATGGGTGGGTGGATGGGTGGTAGTTAAGATGTAGGTGGGTGGGTGGGAGGTAGTGGTAATTGTGACTCTTCAACACATCTTCACTATTTGACATCTCCGATTCGTTGCACAATACATTATATATATATAGAAAGAGAGGAGTACGATAATTTAGGTATAAAATTGATAATTTCGTGTCCACTGTACGACAATTCTCTGCTGTGACTCTGGCAACCCTTGTTCTGCAGGTGACGTAAACAAACACACGTCAGACACTAAGATGGCAGAGACTAGACCTTCTAAAACTGATATTGAGGCGGTTTTCAAGCGACTCAGGGCCTTACAAACAAATAAAGTATGTTTCGACTGCGGCGCCATGAACCCTACCTGGTCCTCAACGACCTATGGGGTATTCATTTGCTTCTTCTGTTCAGGTGTTCATAGGAGTCTGGGAGTTCACCTCACCTTTGTCAAATCAACACAGTTGGACACCAACTGGACATGGCTGCATTTGAGAAAAATGCAGCTGGGAGGAAACATGAATGCTAAAACATTCTTTCAACAACACAACTGCACAACATCTGATGCCAAGAAGAAATACAACTCCACAGCAGCTCAACTGTATCGGGAGAAGCTCAACCAGCTGGCCAATCAGGCTATGAGGATCCATGGCACTACGGCGAACATTGATGTGGGTGTTAGTGAAGTGCCAGCTCCAGAAGAGAAGAAAGAGGTGGACTTCTTTGATGAATATGTAAACAGTGCAGCACCTGGCTCACCAGACTTAGCTTCAGCACAGCCAGGCTTCTTTACTTCCATGAACTCTTCCCTGAGCAACGGTAGTAATGAGAACACTGGCACTGGAGAGGAACCCGACGTGGAGGCTGCCCTTAACATGACCCCAGCTGAGGTACAGAAACTCACTTCACAGCCACGCAAGTCCACCATCGGCCAGCGCAAGCCAGCTTCCAAGTTAGGTGTCAAGAAGACTGGAGGTCTGGGGGCCCAGCGTGTCAAGAAGGATTTTGGTGCCATAGAGAAAGAAGCAGTGAGGAATGATCAACTCAGACAGGAAGCCAAGGAACTTTCCAAAGAGGAACAGCAGCAATTTTTCCAGAGTTTGGAGAGAGCATATTATGAGGACATGAGTCTGGCACGGAAACGAGAGGAGGAACGCATGAAGAGGACTGACCCTAACAATCTTAGTGCTCGTTGCTTGTTGCTTGGCAACAAGACCTCACCCTCAGCATCGTTCTGGGAGAATGAGTTGGAGAAGAATAACACCACCACATCGTCCTCAAGAGTCAGTTCTGCATCCAAACTTGGCAACCACTCCTCAAGTAAAGTGTCTGCCTCGGCCAACTACAAATACACACCCGTTGAGGACACACTGGCACAGCAGAAATTTGGTAATGCAGAGGCCATCTCATCAGACATGTTCTTCCAAGAGCGGGACCCCAACGCTGAGATACGATCCACCCTGGCACAATATGAAGGCTCCAGTTCCATCTCATCAGCTAATCTGTTTGATGGAGGACAGTCTCAGAGGCAGCAGTACAGTGGTGGCTCATTACAGGCCCCTGATCTGGATGAGGTACGGGAATCAGTGAGACAAATGGTGACTAAGGTGGCTGAAAGACTTGGCAACATTGCTAACTACATTATGGCATCATTACAGAAAAAATGATGACGCTTGTAGACTATAGGCCTACATCGGGACAGAAACAAGACGACCCCGACCTCATAACCAGACTGGAGCCATTGCCAGCCTTCCCCCTCGACCAAGAGGCAAAACTAACAGCAGCTATCATGTATGTCGAGGATCATGCCCTGAAGGATTTCAACACGGCTAAAGTTGAAAAGGCGTGTGGTGTTGGGGTGGAAGTGTCACAGTGTAAGATTGAGGAAGCTGTGGCACAAGTCATCAGGAAACACACAGAGAAGCAGTCAATGAACATGGAAGACTTCCTCAAGACAGTTCACTTCCATGTCCCAGAACAAAACCACAGGACAGAAGGCTATGTTATCACTGAAAACACTAATAGTATTCTGAAGGAGCACCTCAAAATCACTGAAAGGTAGGTAAGAACCCGCTTCCCTCCTGAGCCCGATGGCATTTTGTATATTGGTCATGCCAAGGCTATCAACATCAACTTTGGATATGCAGCGGACAACAAAGGGATATGTTTCCTACGCTATGATGACACCAGAGATAATGATGGTGATGGTGAAGATGATGACGAATTCTGGGACAAGGAAGTGGCAGAGGTAATTATAATTTACCCACCCTGTAACAATGTAAGTTGCGTGTCATAGTTTGACATCTCCACTAGGGTGTGACATGTTCACTAGCGTCATTGTGTTTTGGTGACATCTGCACTATTAGATAGATGTCACTATGTTATTTTGTAATGTGATTGCTGATTTTCCTCTCGAGGTTGTAAAAGGGTCGAAATTTCTCACGGGAAATTTCGTTCTTTTAGGGGGGAGGTGCTATGGAATATCCAAGGTTATCTGTTATGGAATATTCCAGGTTATCTTTCCAGGCTGGCTATAATAGGTTCATGTGCAATGTAAAGCCTGAGAAAAGAATGATACCGTACTTGTTTATTAAACACTCAATAACTAAAAGGGAGTTGCCCTTTATTAACCCTTAGAGGGATGTTGTCTCCCGACTTCTTCACTACCCCAAAATCGTTGCGTAACACTATATATACCGGTATATATATATATATATACTGTATATATATATATATATATAATTACCAAAATTCACCGTCATACGAGAGAGCTATGTTGGTGTGTACAGAACTTTAGACCATTACTGTACATGACGTAATCCTTCGTCGGGGAATTCAAGGCGTCTTCTGAGGAAAGTATGTCGTAACTCCATAGGACCTCCACCTTCAGGAAACCAACAATCTTTCTATAAATAAAATAGCGGTATATACAAAGAATTCTGACCCTTTGTTTACATGTAACACGTGGACAAATTACGGATAGGATACCAGTGGCAAATAAGGAGAATATCGATACACAATTTAAGTGGAGTTCCATTCTCCTTCCTCCTTTTCTTTCTTCCCCCTTTTTCCATCCCACATAACCTAACCTAACCTGTTCCGTTCCCTCTACCCTCCCGACCCGTTAGCCTAGGCCCTAGGCCACCCCCTTCACCACTCCTTCCAGGCACCAACCACCACAAAAACTATCCCACCCACACCACAGCTATGACGTGGTGATAGTAGTAGTAGTATGAGTACCGTAGTAATTATATTTGTTGTTGTTGTTGTTGTTATTGTTGTTGTAGTGGTGGTGGTGGTAGTAGTAGTAGTAGTAGGCCTAGTAGTAGTATGAGTACCGTAGTAATTATATTTGTTGTTGTGGTGGTGGTGGTGGTAGTAGTAGTAGTAGTAGTAGTAATAGGCCTAGTAGTAGTAGTAGCAGCAGCAGTAGTGATGGTGATCATATTGTGTATCGCACGTTTTAACATCCTGTCGAAAATGCACCAATTCCCTTCTAAGAAAAGTGACTTTTAAATGTATGTTTCGCGAGCTGGTACATTCAAGTGTATGAGTTGCACAATATATACAGAAAAAGCCAAGGAATCTAATGACGGAGAGGGTACATATTCACTAGGTAAAGTTTGTAAACTACAACACCAGTGCTTCCTCTCTCCTCCCTCTCACTCTCCTTCCTTCCTAACCGGTTCCTCCCTCAACCCTTTCCTGAAGCCACCGCCTCTTCCATCCCACACTTCTATTAACCCCCACTCCCCTGAGCATTACTACAATCCCACACTTCCGACCCTCACCAACCTTCCTCTCCATCCCACATTACATTACCCCTACCCACATCACATTATCCCCACCCACTTCCCCCCCTCCCCACATCTCCATCCCATACCACATTACCTTCATCTCTCTCTATTCCACACCATTCTAATCCTACCCCTCTCACCAACCACACCTCCCCTCTCTCCTTTACACTCCCACTCCTAGGTCACTCCACTCCTACCTCCTTTGCTGAGCGACCTTCTTTCTTGTTCCTCTCTCGTTCGGATTTAGGCTACAGTACAGACAGGTCGTGGAGTACTCTCTCTCTCTCTCACATACACACACACACATTAGGTTCTCCAAATACAAAAAGGTCCTCAAACAAAACGTCAACCTCTTATGGATCCTTCAAGATACTGGTTAGGGTCATGGCAACAGTGTTATATATACCGGTATATATAATATTATAGAGGATGTTAATGCTGACTATCAACAATTCTGGTACTGGTTGAGAAATTGGGTGATCAATTTTGTGGCGTTTTAACACAGAAAGGGGTGTAGAGGGGCTCCCTTTTAGCGAAACAAATGTACCGGTACTTGACATCAACACCATCAAAAATTTACATCGACCCTACGTAAACAAAAACAAATCACTAAGCTGGCAACCTTGATTGGGGGGGGAGGGTGAAGAGGCGCCCCTAATCTCATCCCTTAAGGGTCAACAACATGGAGTCAACAACACAACCACGTCCCAAATCGCCCCCTTTCCCCACCCCAACCCACACCAGCCTTCCCCGCGTTCACTCATCCACTCACTCCAGCCCCCTGAATAATGTGTAGTAGTAGTACCGTAGTAGTAGTAGTAGCAGTTGTTGTTGTTGTTGTTGTTGCAGAGATCAGTTTTGATTTGACGACTCAAGAACAGGCTGCGAAGACCCTATTATACATAACAAGGTAGAAGGTGACAGAACAGTGGGACAGCAAGCACGTATGAAATAGAAGGAAATGAAGGACATTAGCCTATCAATTGAAGAACTGTAAGAAAGTAACTTGGGCCGATGTCACGCCAAAATCCCTATAGTACTGCCCACAACTCCGCTGGCAATACCCTTTTCATACAGGAGGGGAGAGCAAATTACTGTAAATAGTAGTTGTTAATTAAGAGAGAGAGACTATCCCCGTCACTACCGTCCGTCTGTATGAGTGGGGTGTTGGTGGGAGACAAGGTGGGGAGGGTAGGGGTGAAGAATACTTTACAAGGTGAGCGGTGAGGGGAGAGAGGGTGGTGAATGGCCCAGAATGGCGTAGTGATTGTGCCCCCCTTCCCTCACTCCATCCCTCTACTCCTTCCTTCCTTCCTTCAGCACTCCCTCCCCTCCTTGTTGTTTATATACATATCTGTCTCTATCTCTCTTCACTATAGGTTAATCTAAACACACACACACACTCATGTTGACAGGCTTTCCTCCCCATTACACTCATCCTCCTATCTACCTCATCCCCCTCAATATCCTTTCTTACCCATTCATCCCACACTCTGTACGACCTTCCTCCACACATCCCACCAATCCTCCCTCCTCCCCTCTCTTCCCCTCCCCAGCATCCCACTCCCCCCCCCCCCAACACAAACACACACACACATCCAGCAACCAGCGTGGCATACTTTATCCCTCTATTTACGGATCTTTTAGCTTTTCTTGTGTTGATTGTGTGAGTGATTGTGTAGGTGGGATGAGTGATTGTGTTAACGGTGAGTGATTGTGTTGGTGTGAGTGATTGTGTTAATGGTGTGAGTGAAGTGTTGATGGTGTTGAGTGATTGTGTTAGTGGTGTGAGTGATTGTGTTGGTGGTCAGTGATTGTAATGTTAGACTGTTTCCCTGCCCTTCGTTCATCCCAAAGTGAATGTGTTTAATTAAAAAAAAGGATATACATTCTTACTAACCAATTGAATGAAGACTGGGATGATGACAGGGCTGCTTGCTTGCTTGCTTGCTGATGGATGGATGGATGGATTCACTGTCTTGCCAATCCAACTACAATTGACACGAACGATGACTCCCTTGCAATCCACCTCAACACCAACGAATGCAGACGTTAATAACTCCTCCTTGTTTCGTATGGATGGATGCTGATATATACACAGTGCACCAACACGTGTTTATATATTATAATCTATTTCAGTATCCACAAGAGGCTATCGGATACTATTTATGCTACGCTTGCGAGATTGGTAGGCACCAGCAACGATAGCTCCTCACACACACTATATTATTATTTTAATTCACACCACCAACAACCCCGCAACACGCACTTCTTGCCACTCACTCAAAGCTCGCAGACCATTTCATCCAACAGGCCCACAGCATGGAAAAACAATTAAAGCAAAAAAAAAGTGCAACGATGATGAGTAATGCAACACTTCCTATCAACCGTCTCCAACCACGACCGAGAACCAACTGTACTCACTGGTCTGGCTCAGGGCTGGCTCCTCTCCTCACTACCCTCCCTTCACTAAGTCTCGCGCATGTCACCTACATTGATTTATTTTATCCTTCTCTCACCGCTACGGGACACCTGCGCGCTCCAACCTAACTAGAGATCACCGCAAACGATCCTAATTCATCACCCAGTCCGGTCAAAGAAGCATCAGTAACTAGCCAAAGGAGTGTAAATGTATGTGTTTTGGCGGTGCACGAGGTCCGTGGGAGTTAGTGTGTGGGGAGGGAAGCCCTGGTGTTGGGCGCCGCACTGTCCATGAATGTACGCGGTGGGGTTGACGTAACACACCACAATGTTTACCAGCACTTAGCCGGGTTCTATAATGTTTCACGCCCTGCTGTCCCACTGCATTTCGTCAGGGTTCTCCCCGTACTTGTTTGGTGGCCTTTTAACACAAAAAAGAGGCGAGTGGAGTGGCTGGCTGGCTGGCTCGCTGGCTGGCTGGCTGACAGGTAACTTTCGTAGTGGTAGGTTGTGGTTAATGTAGTGAATCGGACACGGGTTTGTTTTGATTACATGGTGAATGATGGATATGGGTGCTGTATAGGCAGGCAAACATGTCTGTTCTCCACCCAATTGGTCTGCCCCGTTCCTTCCGAGACAAAACGTTCAGAACTCATCATTGTCAACCTCAAAATTAAATATAGTATTGGAATACCCCCAACCCCATTCCCTCCCCTCTCCCCAAAACACTCCCTCCCTCACATCCCTACCCCCATTTCCACTTGCCTGCCTGCCTGATTGACTGGTTGGTGGGTGGAGGGAGGGATGGGGCGCACTATAGCAAGAAGGCTCTGCTATAGCTCCACAGTTTCCACCACCTCCTCTCTTTCTCTCCCGCCACTCCTTCCACCCCTCCCTCTTCGTCTTTACTCTCATCCGCTCCTCTCCCTTTACTCTCTCGTTCACCTCCAACACTCCCTCCTCTTCTTGCTTCATCCCCCTCTCTCTTTCCGTTTGTGTGTGTGTGTCCCATTTTTCTTCCAACCAGACGACGCCACGAAAACATAACAACATACGAATTTAGGAAACTGTGGAAGGTTTGCTGGCCCAGTTTTGGACAGCTCCTGATTTAGACCCACCCTTTTGAGTACATGTATATCTCCAGCCTATTTTTAAAGACTTTCATTGTTTATGTATTTACTACCTCCCTTGTAAGCCTCAAGGTCTTGGTAAGGCTGTTCGATTCATCCAAGTGGAATCGTCAGTATTGCTGTTGCTGTGTGGTACAGTTTGGGAATCTTCAGTAACCACGTAGAAAGTCAATTTGAAGCCCCATTAAGGTAGCCTATATCTCAGTGATAAGTTTTTTTTTTTTTCTAGTTTAACTTTCTCAAGGTGATTAGGTCTATGAAGAGTCGCGCAGTTCTTTTTACCCTCGTCCAAGGCAGCACTGTACTGTACTGTACAGTACCTTGGAAACCAATGCAATGGAGTCTGAACACAGTGTTGTCTATATTTTGGTCGATAATCTAGATATACTCGATGGAATAAAATATTACACTGATGAAATACTGCATCTCATATTACTGTAAAAATTATTCTGGCATGATAATGGTAGGCCTTTATAATTACTTGACGTTTGCAAACACTGTATTCCTGAGACTCGCCAAGGACCGTATTCAAGAACATTGTTTGGTGCATAGAATGGTGTGGTACCGGTACGATGATTCCATAGAAAAAACAATAGAGCCGTCGCATCAGTACCATACCATCGTCAACACCAGGGATGTTCTTGCATACGACCCTCGATAAGAGCAGTAACGGCCCACATGATATGATGACGTCACTGTATGTTTATTTACTCTCCCGGTGTCAGTGTTGCCAGGTTAAGGATTTTTTTTCTGTTTTAGGACATTTTGAAGTCCACACAGGGAAATTATATAAAGATTGTTCAAGAGAAAAAAGTGAAATTTCTACCAGATGAAAATACTGTAATATCAAATAGAAAGACCGTCAATATTCAAGAGTAAACAGGGAATTATTGAGGTAAAAAAGGGAAGTGCTGATGTTGAAGGTGGGGAAATTTCGTCAAGGGAACCTGGCAATACTGCGCGGTCACTTCCTGGCAATATTCTTGAGGCTATATATATACATGAAAAAGTTACGTAATTCTACTTAAGTGAAGTGTAGAGTTCCTTTTGCGTATTTACTACAGGCTGAAGGTCGTATCTAAACTATTACCGACTCCTAAGGGAAGAAAAGAGGCTTAAAATATGGAAAAAGGTATGTAAACGAAATTATGTTTACTGTGATCGATTTTAATGTGGTTGCCATTGATTGTGTTAATATTAACAAAATCAGCAGTTTTCTCCAAATTACCGTCGCGCCAGAAATGTCCTAAGATGATTGAAAAGTACTGTATAATTATTACTGCAATCCCAAGGGAATAATTTCAATTTTAAAACGGTTAGGCCTACTGGTTCAGGTGAGATTTGTACAAGTTATGTGTTTTTGTACTTTTATAGTTTTTTTGTATGTGTACCATACCTGTATTTGTAATAATGTGCTGTAGATGTGTAACATTTTAACAACAGTTTCTTTTGTACCATAGATTTAAAACTGTATTGTACTATATTTAATGTTGTACTATTTATTTATCATACTATATCTAACACTGTAACCTCAGTATATTTACTGGTATTTTCATTGAATGGTCTAGTTCAGAGATTGCATTTACTTATAAAATATTATTAGGAAATATGTCATGGTTATTTATTCATTGTCCCCTAGTTACATAATAATGTGGTATAATGAATACTTACTTTTCTAACAGATATTTGTAATGTTCACTAACATCAAACTTGTAAGTTATTATAATGTATTGCACACTAATAATACTGTACTGTACTTCATAGTTCAGGAGAAATTGTACTGTTTGTCTCCTGTAATACTGCAGAAATATACAATAGGCATATAAGATTTATATCATGCACACATTGAGAATCAGTTTTACTGCACCATATTAATAATTAATTCCTTTAATAATGTTACTACAGTACTGGGGAGATGGAAACCCTTTATTGAATTAATCAATTTCTTATACAGTACATGTACACCAAATGCTGTTTCAACAATGTTATCTAGAACATTTTTTTTGCAGATTATATTGTAGCATATATTATAGTAGTGTCTATGTGTTTCATACATGTGGGGAAAATAATGCACAAAGAGGAATATACTGGCAGTTACATCCTGTACAAATACCAGTTTGAAGGGTAGTAACAGGCAGACAGTACCAGGCAGGATCTGTTGTAACTGGTAGTGAGGTTAGTGCTTGAGGGGTTCTGGGAAAAATATTATACAGTACAGTGTGTGTTCTGCTACATTGATTGCTAATGACAACTCAACCGGAAGGATGAGGAGCCAACCCCCGTCCCCCACACTCACACCCACCAACCCACTTCACCCTCTAACAAACATAGCAACAGCAGAGAGAGAGAGAGAGAGAGAGAGAGTATAATAAATGGGGGAGAGAATGGAGGAAGAAAACAGGAAAAGGGACATGAAGAGTTGAAAGAGGAAGAGAGAAGCTTCAAGGAAAAGAAGGAAAAGTACAAAGAATGATGAAAAGGGGGAAAGGGAGGAGGAAGGGTTAGAAAGGAAAGCAACAAGGAGGAAGGAAGAGGAGACTTAAGTGTTGACAGGCTAGAGAGAGTAACGAAGGAAGTGGAGAGAAGGATAGGGGTGAAGGGGGGAGGAGGAAGGGAGGCGAGGAGGTGGAAGGAAGGAGAGTGAAGAGTAGGCGGGAAAGAAAAGGAGTTTAGAGAGAGAGAGAGAGCGGGAGGAAAGGAGTGGGGAAGGGGGGAGAGGGTTTGTGTGTGTGGATGACCTAGGATATTTAATGGCTTATTTCCGGTAGTCACGTGAATGGTGGAGGTGGTGGTAGAGGTGGTACGGTATTGGTGATAGTGGTAGAGATGGTAGAGATGGTATTGGTATTGGTGGTAGAGGTGGTATTGTTGATGTGGTAGAGGTGGTATAGGTGATGGTGGTAGTGGTGGTATTGGTGATGGTGGTAGTGGTCGTATTAGTGATGGTGGTAGAGGTGGTATTGGTGATGGTGGTAGTGGTGGTAGTGGTGGTATAGGTGATGGTGGTAGTGGTGGTATTGGTGATGGTGGTAGTGGTCGTATTAATGATGGTGGTAGAGGTGGTATTGGTGATAGTGGTAGTGGTGGTATTGGTGGTTTTGATGATTGATTAGATGTTAACATGATCACGGAGTCTTCTACCACTTTTAAACACTCGATGGACAGACAGTTCACCACACATTCATTACATTTTTGCAGGGGTGTCAAACGCTCATTCTCGTTCATTCATTGGTGGGGTTAACGGGTTAATTAATGACCAACCTAACCCAACCCCACTCCACCTTATCCTACCCCACTCCAACCCACTCTACTCCACCCCACCCCACCTCACTATAGCCCCAACCCACCTTTTCGCTGGCCACGTCTCATTGCCCACTCAAGTGATAGCATTACTGAGATAGAGTCTTTATCAGATGATTGTATGATAAAGTAGGTTGGGGGGAACGGGGAAGAGGTTTGAATTTGTGATAGTTGATGCGAGAAAGATTATTACTGTACTTACATTCATTCAAGGACACACACACACACACAGCCACATACACACACACACACACCCACATAAACACACACACACACACACACACACACACACACACAGAGAGAGAGAGAGAGAGAGAGAGAGAGAGAGAGAGAGAGAGAGAGTGATCAATAAACAGCCAAGAAATGACTACACCTTGTCTTAGCCATGGTCTTAGCCTTCCCCACTTCTCTCTCTCTCTCTCTCTGAACAGATTGTATTTAGATCCATGGAAGTATATATACCCCCATGTTTAGATCCCTCTTATGGAAGCGGTGGGAGGAAAAACGTCTGAGAGAGAGAGAGAGAGAGAGAGAGAACCCGGTACTGTTTGATTACGTTACCAGGGCAACACCTCAACCACATTTCTCTCTCTCTCTCTCTCTCTCTCTCTCTCTCTCTCTCTCTCTCTCTCTTAACGCCTCTTCGAATCCGAACTACTCTTCTATCATCCCTCCTTTACTTTTTTTCCTTCGGGTTAGGGATAAAAAATAATAATAGGAAAAGATGCCAGAGTGAAAATGTTTGTTGAAAAAATCTAAGGAACTACAGTATGTATAAGAAAAAAATTGTCAAGAAAAGTTCTTAGAGTAAAAATTTCAAAGAAAATTATATTATAAATGTGTGGGTATAAGTTTAAGTTTGAGAGAGAGAGAGAGAGAGAGTGAGTGTGAGTGTGTATTATATTTTTTTTTATAGTGGTGTTGGTGTTGGTGTCAGGAGGGGGATGAGTACATGAAACCTGATACCGGTACTGTATCTATATTATCTCACTACATCACTTCAGCCAACCCCGACACACACACACACACACACGCCTCCCAGTTAACCAACCCAACAGTCCTATCACACACACACACATACATTACAGTACAATAACCTCCTATACACACACACACACACACACACACATACACACACACAAGCAATTGCCAGGTAATTATAGCCAACACACCACCTCGCTGTTGCTATTTCAGATGCGTGAAAATTTTTAAGTTTTCGTAAAAAAACAACAAATAAACAACTTACATACTGTTATCTCTGGTGAATAAGATCACTCAGAGGCTCACTTTCAGTCAATTGATATAGGAGTTTTGGTCGTGATTGTATATACGTGTTATAGGTACTACGCGGTGGGATGTCGTTAACACAGCAGGTTATGCTCGGCCTTGAGGGGGGTGGTATAGAGTCGAGGGGGTTGGCAGCTCTGTTCTGATGACGTCACCACCATCAACACACCCTCACATGACGTAGTAACTCCCTCCGTCATCCACCACACCGAGAGAATTACACAACTACCTCTCTCATTTCTTCCCCTACCAGTAAAAAGCGTGGTGGTGGTTATTAATAAAAGCCACCTCTAACCATCATGGCATTCGTGAGACCGAGCCGAGAAATGGCGAGATCTGGCAAGACAACCCACCGACCAAACATGACAGCAAGTGTGTGGTGTGGTGTGGCCCGAGTGTATTTTAGTTCACCAAGTGTGTACGATTAGAGAACAGGTTACTAACTTTTCCTGGGAAGCCAAATCCAATTACAGTTAGATTAGATCAAGCTAGGAGATGTCAAGTTGGTGTGTATATATGGTTTTCAGTGAGGAAATTTAACGGGTAAATAAATATCAGTCAGAATCCCGAGAACTTGTCATGGGTGTGAAAAGCGAAGCAAGCAAGCGTATATCAAGAGACCCAAAACCCATCACACTTGGGTTTCAAACAATCGGAGTTCCCACTCCACTGGCTGGCTGGCTGGCGGTGGCTGGGACTACCAGACGCCTGCAGACACCGCTGGACACTTAACAACATCAAAATCTCTATCATAAAAATAAAAATACATGATAGACTCTCGGGAAAAATATCATCATCGTGACTTCATAATATCGTGGCGCTTTGAAGAGTATGTTTTTATATCGTAGAATATTTTATAAAAATGTATAGATTAGATAAGACGAGTAAAGATGGGCGACCACAGTATGACAGTGCTTGGTGAAGGAGGAAGGGGAGGAAGAGGCAGGGGGAGGGGAGGGGGTTAGTGAGGAATGTCTAGCCACGGCACAACCACCACCACGCAAGCAAGCAACAACAAGGAAGGCGATATATACTTTTTTTTCCTTCAGCGTCTCTCTCCCTCCCTTCCTTCCTCCGTGCCTGCCTCACAGCTTGCCTGAAGGGACGGACGGTGGGGTCGCAGAACCTTCCGTTTTCAACTTTTCAGAGACCTGTTATGATTATTCTCGCATTGATTTCCCTTCTTTACTTTCCCACTTTACCTCGATCTTCCTTCAATACTTCCTTCTATGATTCTTCCTTCCTTTCTTCCTTTTCCACCTTACCTCTTTCTTCTTTACATCCTTACGTGATTCTTCCCTTCCTCCCTTTCTTCCTTCTACACATTACCTCTCTTCCTTCATTACTTCCTTCCATGATTCTTCCTTTTTTTCATCCTAGTCTACATTACCTCTCTTCCTTAATTACTTCCTTCTGTGATTCTTTCATTCCTTCTTTTCTTCCTTCTCCACTTTACTTCTCTATTCCTTCAATACTTCCTTCCTCCACCTTTCCATCATGCTCTTTCCTGCGCATTTTCCTTCTCTACCCCTTTTCCTACCCAGTTGTACTGTGGTGTATTGATAACATTGATTAATCTTAAAACCTCATTGCTCTTTCCATTCTATTCTTTCTTCACACACACACACACACATGCAATCTCTCTCTCTCTCTCTCTCTCTCTCTCTCTCTCTCTCTAAAGCACTTCTAATTTTACTCTCACGATTTCCTTTCCCTTCCACCTTCCCAATCTCTCATACTCCCTCCCCTCTCAGCTTTCCTCTCTCTCTTTCTCTAGGGGAAAGCAAGTCATCCCCTCTGTAACCTTTCGAAGTGAGAATTACAATATTATGTTAAGTTTAGCCTTTTATACTAAATGTAGTAAATTAATGTTGGATGTACTATGTTTCTACTAAGGTAACATTTTTATCTGAATGTAACGGGTTTGTACTGTTTGCAAGGGACGAAAGGTAAAATGAGAGAGAAAGAGAGAGACTGTATAGGTGTCCAAGGGAGGTACACGTACAGTACTAGGGTGGCTTGAGAGAGAGAGAGAGAGAAAGAGAGAGAGAGGTGGGTGAGGGAGAGTATTGTGTGTGTGCACGTGTGTGTGTTGGGGGACGGGGGGTGCAAGGCAAGGAGAGAGAGAGAGAGAGAGAGAGAGAGAGAGAGAGAGAGAGAGGTGGGCGAGGGAGAGTAGTGTGTGTGTGTTGGGGGGCGGGGGGTGCAAGGCAAGGAGAGATGGAGGGGGATGTATGTATGTATCAGCAAGCTTGCTGGCTCCTATCCTCCCCCTATCCCCTTACCAACCCCTTACACCCAACCACCACCACCACCAACACTGTTACTACTATCACGTCAAGTTCATTTCACCTGCTCTACTCAACACAACCATATCAGTATATAACACACACACACACACGCATTCAGAGAGAAAGAGAGAGAAAAAATGTCCTCATTACACAAGTAGAATACAATAATGATTATATTATATTTTGACATCGCGAAAGGTCTGTTGCTTCAGCCGGATTCGACCATCAAGACTGAATTGGCAATATTTGGAGAGCTTGTGAAGGAATGTGGACGTTCAGTACTACCAACCTCGTTTAAATTTATGACTCATGATACTGTAGTCTCAAGCATTCCGTGTAAATATCATACCCCGCTAGATAACATGTTTAAACTAATAAAATGTGTAAGGTACAGTGTTTAAACAGAGTTATTTATTGTGAAAAATTAATAAGTAGGTAATTATCTTACGCGAGGCAGCAACACTCGCTACAATCAGCAGCAGAAGTTAGGATAAGCCAATCTTTTTGTAACCTGTGAAAATTGGATGGTCTTCTGGCTGTAAATGTATATGCAGTTGCATTTCCTTATGAAACTTCAAGTACACAATCGATATACCCAAAAAAACATATGGGATTAACAAAATTATTATCTTCCAAATGACACACGGAAAGGGAAACATTATGCACCCGACTGTACGGTCCAATGTGGGGAAACTCCCTCACCTATGTCGTCAGTGAAAACATATTCCAAACAACAGCGAGGAAAGTAGTGGGTACAGGGAGACCAGAGACACATTATACTCAACAAACAATGAGTCATGTGACCTGCATTACTCACCAATCCGTGGAAAGAGGGAGTGGTTGTGGAGATGGCCAGTTTATCGGGGGTTCCACAGCATAGCGAACCTTCCGGTGTTGACACGACCTAACAAATATACAACACAGAAAACGTAATATTTTTCTTACTTTACAGGCATAACTAGAGGAATATACTTTATTTTTTCCTGTCTAGCAAATGTGCACCTCCTCCCTCATTTAGCTCCTTAAATATATTGGCAAATGTACTGCAATGCTAGAAAACTAAAGGGTTGATTATATTGATTGGTTGTGGTCATTTTGAATGGCTACTGATTTCTCTATACTATGCTACAACACATATTTGCCTAGATTTTTGCATCTCTCTATCTCTCTCATAGTTTTCATGTATAAACCTCACTTCTGCAGTAATAATATCTTTCCTCATCAGATGAAAACGTTATGGTGCTGCTGGCCTGCCTCGGTGCTTGCTTGCTTCTCTTCCCTGCTGAAACCTGATCACATACAGATAAACCACAACATGGATTCTTCTCTTGAATAATAAGGTAAATACAGTCGTGTTTATAAGTTTCAATACACATAGGAATAACTCAAACAAATAACTGACTATTGTTTTCATGTTGTCATAATAATTATATTGTTTTGAATAATGAGTATAGCTGCTTGGACTAATTAGAAAATGGTGTTTAACTAATTCATAGGAATGTTTCTGAGCTAACGAACTAGGAAGCTGTCAAACGATTGCGAGAGTCACCCCAATGTGGATGAATAATATTGTACATGAGTGTACAGTGAAGGATGCTAGATCACTTACAAATAAAAAGATGTTCTATGGATGTTAAATCACTGTTACAAATAGAAGGATGTTTGTTCTATGGATATAAGGATATCAAGTGCCACTGTGTTGGAACTGGATGGAGATGCCGGCGATTCAAAATACAATTGGTAGATTATTCAACTTTTATATAAACGCATATGTGGGAACGTTTGCCGAATTTTATAATAGTTATCCTTTGACTTAAATCATCCCGTTGGAGCTTTAAAGAAAATTGAGGAGTATTTAATTTAGGGAGAGACAACTCTATATAGGCTACTATACAGTACATATTATACTGTATAATTAAATTTCTGATAAGTCAAGTTTTATAATTAGAATGGAAACTGTGATCTGATGAAGAAATTGTGTTTGTAATACAATTCATTATTTCTTGTATCCTATTATTTTATAGCTAAACTATTGACTTAAGGTTTACGTTGTAGCATCACTGTTCATTGATTTTTCTGAATAACGATAGAGTAATGAGATTAAAAAAAAAAAAAAAAAAATACTTCGACGCAACCTCGAGAACCAGGTTAACTTTATTAGCTAATAATAATAATAATAAATGTTAATGAAACAGGGGGTCATAGCATGGAATAGTTGTGACTTTATTTAACAAAAAACGTTGATATACTACGGTACGTATGTCATATTTACAAAAATATACAGTACATAATAAAAGTAAACTCCGATTGTACGAAACCTTTTGTGTCCATTCACGTGATAATACCAAGTAAAGTAGGAACAGGCAGGAAGGGATTAGAGGCGGAGGGATGGAACAAGTTGAAGGGATGTGGTGTAGTTGGGGAGGGAGTTTGGGAGTTTGGAGAGTAAAGTAAGAATAGGGGAGTACACAAGTAAACAGTCTGAGGGATGGGGAGAGGGGATTGGAACGAGTTGAAGGGATGTGGTCAGGATGGGGGGAGGTGTTGTCTGGTTGGGGATGGATGGGGTCATGTTGGGGAGAGATGAGGAAGGTTGGGGAGGGATGGGGTGAGGTTGGGGAGGGATGGGGTCAGGTTGGGTAGGGATAGGGTGAGATTGGGGTAGGTTCAGGTGAGGTTATAGGGAAGGGGTGAGGTTGGGGAGGGCTGGAGTGAGGTTGGAGAAGGTTGAGGAAAGTTGGGGAAGGGGTCAGGTTTGGGAGGGATGAGGAAAGTTAGGCACGGTTCAGGTCAGGTTGTGGGGAAGGGTTGAAGTAGGGCAGGGATGGGGTGAGGTTGGGGAGGGATGAGGAAAGTTAGGCAAGGTTCAGGTAAGGTTGCAGGGAAGGGGTCAGGTTAATATGTATGAGTCTGCCTGCACACCAAAGCTCTCCTTCACGACACATTACATAGTGGTAGTAGTAGTAATAAAAATAATAATGACAATAACAGCCATAATAATAATAATAATAATAATAATAACAATAATATAAACACTTATTACTACTATTACTACTAATAGTATCAGAATGAGTTTGCATTCTATTTTATTTTCTTTTAATAATGATCACACACAAACCAATAATATTTTCCATTTAGGGGAGATTCTCTTGTTGGTGAAGTGGAAGGTCTGAGATTCCTCCAAACTATGCCACGAAACACAGATCCCCTATTTGTACCATTGAGGCCGTCTGTTTTCTGGTATATATATAGTTAGGAGGAATCGAGTAGCCTTCCATTTGATCAACATAAGAAACACCCCTTCATGTCGTTTATGGTGCTTATACATAACGTGAATTTAATGGAAGGAATATCTTACAGGCAGGCAGAATCAGTCAGTCAGTCAGTCAGTCAGTGTACAGTGAACATATTTTCTGGAATGGTTGCATATATATATATCTCAGGTCTCGGGAACACCACAACCCATCTTAAAATGTAGGCTATCCTTTCTTAAACACACACACACTTACTGAAGAGACATACACACACATACTGAAGACACACACACACACACACACACTCACTGAAGAGACATACACACACACACATACTCACTGAAGAGACACACACACGTACACACACACTCTCTCTCTCTCTTTCTCTCTTCATTCCACCATTTTTTACCCTCTATAATATACACTTTACAAGACAGATACAACATGAGACAGGAACTAAAGTACTGATCTGCACCCCAATTTGTGACCCAGACAGACAGGCAAGATGGTCACACTGAACTACTGTTTGTAACTCATGGACTATTTTTATACAAAGGAGAATCGCCTTGTAACTTAGACGCGAGAATCATGTACAGTATATACTTGAGGTGAGATTCTCTTGCTGTTGAATTGGAAGGTCTGTGATTCCTCCTAACATTGCCACGAAACAGATACCCTATGAGTACCATCGAGGGCATCTGTTTTCTGGTACATTTAGGAGGAATCAGTTGCCTTCAAGGGCAACTGTTTTCTGGTACATTTAGGAGGAATCAGTGGCCTTCCCAATTTACCAACAAAAGAATCTTGCCTTCAAGGAGAACATTTCATTGTGACCCAAATAACTTCTTGCCATGCATGTGGTGTAACAAATGGTGTACTGTACTAATATTAACACTACACATATTGTTAGCAAAGTAAACCCTCTTTATACACACATATAGACATTGGGTTGTGCATGGGACTGATGAAATACGACTGATGAATTCATGTATAAAGGACTATTGAAATACATACAAATTGAGGTTGACAGACACCTCTTATCTAGCTTAGGTTAGGTTAGGACGAGACATTGTTTGTTTGTGAAGAGTAGTGCCTCCATTGTCTGAAAACCTTGTATAAATAAGGGTTTACATTGCTATATAAACAAACTAATATTCTACATGAGTACACATTGTAAAGGCTTATAATAGTAATAAATTTATATATACTCTGACTAGCACAACAACATTTTATACAGATAAAATATAAATGCAACTTACATCCTCAATCTCTGCAACACAATTCATCTATCAATATATACTTATTTGTTTTCCTCTACAGTTCATGCAAGTAGGACAGTCGTAGAGATTATACTGTCAAAACATAGTAATTATATATATATTATTATCCCAACATTACTCATACTCATTATACAAATTATAATTATTATCATCCTAACAACAACAACGAGATACATAATGCAATCCACGTGGGACTGTCATTCACATTATTATACACTTTAAACAATAGAACAAATACATATATAATTATGCCCTCTACAGTCGAAACAGCACAACAATAATTTACTATTTCGAAGGCAGTTCAACAGACACACGACAATCACACACGTGTACTAAGTTAAGAGTAGAGTTTTGCAAATCGTGTCAGAAAACTGCTACTAAAGAAGATGCCCCTTGCACCTCCTCCTCCTCCTCCCCTCCTAACATCAGACAACCAACCAACCAACCAACCTACCCACCCCTCTTTGCTTCCTTCACACACACACACATCTGAGTAAAGCCCTCACTTACAACAAACTATTTTTTGTTTTGTTAACTCTATACTTCTACCTGGAGTTCACATTGCCTCTTTTTATATACATCTATTTTCTGGTGAAGCCAACCCCTGAGACCATGGCAACAAAGAACTAAGTGTGTTTCTTGTTTCTTCCCAGAAATTATTATTATTGCTTGGGATTATTCAGTATATATATATATATATATATACTACGATATACACAAGTCATATATACAGCTGAAGTTTCTCCTGCTATAAATGACGTCACCACCAACAACAAAGCTTTAATAAAAACAGGTTACGACAACAACGACCCCACACCATTGCCAAGTGACGCGTGTGTATGTATGTGTGTGTGTGTGTGTGTGTGTGTCAGACAAGTGAGCCAGATTTAAGAATATTATCAAGACGTCTATGTTGAGTTTACTGCTAGATGCGTATTTGTTGTGACACAGTTTTGTTTACTTCAGCACGATACGTATTGAGTAACGTCTTGCCATACCAGAATCATAATTATGTATATAATAAACTGTATGTAAACTGGTTGATCTGCACTCTCTTTAAATTATGTTATATGAAAAACACTTGGTTAAAATGTACACAGTCAGGTAATCAATATCTTGGTATCATAGGTTGAGGGGGGGTTGGGGGGTCATACATAAACATTGCATCGTACCAACAAAATATGCCACCAAACAGATTTTTAATGATTAACCTTAACCAAAGTATGATTTTGACACGAGTCTTTATAACCAACATGAGTATCGCGTCACAGTAAGCTGGAATGATACACGAATACGTCAGTCACGATCAGGTACAGTACGGTAGCGAGGAGTTTAGTAAGGGAAGGAAAGAGACAAACTGTAAGATGAAAACTATAGGAAAGGAGTAACATTATACCGTTATTAGGCAAGAGAGAGAAACCACACACACACACACACACACACACACACACACACACACACACACACACACACACACTTGGAAATACAGAAAGAAGAACATGAAGGAAAAAACTCTAATCTGTCAAGTCAGGCACACAGGAGGAAGAAAGTTGGCAAATCAAGACACGAGAATAGAAGAAGTTTGGCACATGGGGGTTTACAGCTTGACACACACACACACACAGAAGAGGGGACAGCAAGTAGGTAAATAATTATACATCATTCTTAAGATACGAGTGTGGCTGGATGGTTGTTATTATTATTATTTTTGTTTTCCTCACTGAACAAGAAAGGGAAACAACAACAACTTTTATAGGTAAATATGTGACACCAACCACCTCCCTCCTCATCCGAAGTACAATGTTACACAAAATAAAATATAAAAATAAAAATAATAATAAATCTAATGTGCAAGGTGTTTTCCCTTCTCAGTCGTCAAATGTTTCAGAACAGTTTGCATGGGGTGTGTACTGATAGTGTTTGTTTGTTTTGCTATTTTAATTGTCGTGTGTAGAGTGAGTGATACATGTGAATGAATGAGGGGCTGGAGGTAGGAAGGAGGCTGGGGAAGGACGAGAGATAGATGATAGAAACTTAGAAAAACAAACAGAAGACAGAGTTAAAATCTAAGAAAGGGGTGACAGGACTTATAACAGACTATAATTATATACCCTGACAACCCATACTCTCATATGTAAAGGAAGAGATCAGATAAGGAACAACAATAAACAAACGTCTTCCCATGATGATGATGATGATATAAATGACTCACTCGTGTATGTATGTATATATCTGTTCTCACTGGGTTTGATATAAGAATGCTAAGGAACCATCATGTCGCCCTACAGCTCACTGGGAATTATTTTAAAACGTGAAGAAAAGACAAAGGAATCGAGAAAACTAATATGTCCTTCCCCACGTTTTACACAATAATAATAATAATAATAATAATTAAAATAGCCTAATGCAAGACAAATGAGACCACACAAAGCTGAAGTTTGAGACGAGAATGCCTGTGTGTGTGTATATATGTGGATGACATGGACCTCTTCCTCCAACAACTAGCCTACTACACCAGAAAGCAGATTACCATACTTAAAATCAACAAAGATGAGAGAGGATCTGTTTTGATACAGTGCTGTTTGAAGGAAGGAAGGAAGGAAGGAGTGAGCAGTCCCTTATTTCATTCTGTTTGGTTGCAGTACTGTTTGAAGGAAGGAAGGAAGGAGTGAGCAGCCCCTTATTTCATTCTGTTTGGTTGCAGTACTGTTTGAAGGAAGGAAGAAGTGAGTGAGCAGTCCCTTATTTCATTCTGTTTGGTTGCAGTACTGTTTGAAGGAAGGACGGAAGGAGTGAGCAGCCCCTTATTTCATTCTGTTTGGTTGCAGTACTGTTTGAAAGAAGGAAGGAGTGAGTGAGCAGCCCCTTATTTCATTCACAAGAGATTATTAACTCCATTATTCACTAACTCGGGAGGACAGAGTGGACAGAACGATGTAACCCTTTGACTGCATGGTGGTGTACGCATGAATCGACCCCCTACCAGTCCATTCACTTGTTTACATACATCATTGTGGTGGTGGTTGGTGGTGTTGTGGTTGTTGTTGTTGTTGTTGGTGCCTATATAGAGAGTGGTAGTGCGGGTGGTATAATACAGTAGATATTATACAGCATTCACATACAATAAACCGCTGTATGTATGTATGTATGGTGTCCTGTAGGGTGGTGATTCTGGTGGTAGGTAGGTAGGTAGGTAGGTATGTATGGTGGCGTTAGGGTATAGGTACTGTATACTACATTCACTTTACATACAATATCCACTGTAGGTACGTATGGAGTCTTCAGTGTATGTTTTGCCTGGTATAACTCCTGGGTCGGTGTGATGGGCAGGACACGTGTGGCTGTGAGGACATTGGCACAGGGTATTGGTGTTTACATCTTCAAACTGCGGTCGCTTCTTCACCGTGAACAGTCGGCACGGTTCCTTCCTCTGGCACCGTAGTTTCTGTGGGATATATCAACACTTTAGTTATGGGGTGGATATGGCTACACTTGTTATGGGGTGGATATGGCTACACTTGTTATAGGGGTGGATATTACTACACTTTACATAATTATATGGGGTGGATTTGGCTACACATATGAGGTGGATATGGCTACACTTGTTATGGTGTGAATTTGGCTACACTTTAGATACAGGAACACTTTAGTTATCGGTATATACAGTACACTTTAGTTATGATGAAAATAAGTGATGATCAGGAGAGAACACACACACACACACACAGTACACACACACACACACACACACACCACGTCCCGGAGTGTGCAAGGTGGACTGAGTGGCGTCAAGTGTGCTCAAGGTCATAATTATTGGCCATCAGATGATCAGTGTGTGTGTATGTGTGTGTGTATGTTTGGGCGTTAGTGTGTGCTTAATTTAGTGTTTGTATTTGTTTTTATGCAGTATTTCATGTGTGTGTGTGTGTGTGTGTGTGTACAGATGTATATATGCGTGTGTATATAGAAGTAAATATGCGTGTGTGTGTTTGTACAGTAGTATGTATGTATGTAGTGTGTATAGTATCATGTGTATGTATTAAATTAGTGTGAGTGTATATATCTACGTTTATATAAATAACAACAGTATATATGTCAGCACTTCTTATAACCCTTCGTTTCAACTTACACTCTGAGGTGAGCAGGCGAAGCTGTACTGGAAACCAAGGCCACGTGAGCTGTGGTAGGCTTGGCGTTTGATGATATAGGCGACAGCATGGCGGGGACACACACAATGCATCACCTGTTGTGTTACGTTGTCAGGGTACGTGATGAAGGTCCAAGTCACGTCACGGAAGTATCGACACCTCGGTAACTTCCGTACTGGTTCACACGTCTACATGTCGGAAGGAAAGAGGGGGGTTGGTTTGTTGGTTGGTTGGTTTGTTTGTTGACGATTTAGGATTGATTATTGAGCGCTCACTAACTTTATAAGGAATATCAGTAATACTATCGTTAATGATTCACACATAACTCTCTGTGTAATCGAGCTGACACACACACAAACACCAAATCAAACTGAAACAAAAACGTAACATCCTTGGCGGAGGTAATAAATATATAGATATGTAATTATGAATGTAATTACTGGAGAGAGAGAGAGAGAGAGAGAGAGAGAGAGAGAGAGAGAGAGAGAGAGAGAGAGAGAGAGAGAGAGAGAGAGAGAGGGAGAGAGAGAGAGAGAGAGAGAGAGAGAGAGAGACACACACACACACACACACACACACACACACACACACACCTCACCTTAAATTGCCTCGTCTTGTCAGTAATAGTATGACCGTCGTTATGATCCAATGTGTTACTGCAGCCCGTCGTCGTCGTCGTCGTCGTAGTGGTGGTCCCTGTTTTGTGTAGTCGACCCCCCTTCCTCCTCCGCCAACTCGACCCCTTCACTGGGACACCTACACTGCCTCTCTATCCTCGGGGCGTCGTATGTGTCCACTTTATTACACACGGACCAGGGTGAACACACGGGCAGGTCCTTTTCTGTTTTCTGTAAAGATTGTAAACACGTGGGTGAGAAAAGGTCGGTAGAAAATGAATGACATATACTAATAGATGGATGATTGGTTTTCTTCGTTCGGTTGACAATCACGGAAAGAGAGAGAGAGCGTAAACAGTCACATAATAATAATAATAATAATAATAATAATAAAATAAATATTGATGGTATGTAAACTGCTTCTTCAACGTTTTCTGAGCCACGCAATTAAATCTTTATCTAATTTGACCACAAGGGGGAGATTACAATTGTTTATGTATTCAGTTGGTTTACACACAAACACACACACACACACACACACACACACAGAGAGAGAGAGAGAGAGAGAGAGAGAGAGAGAGAGAGAGAGAGAGAGAGAGAGAGAGAGAGAGAGAGAGGAGAGAGAGAGAGAGAGAGAGAGAGAGAGTGTGAGTTACATAGCAACAGACCCAAACAGACCTCACAGTCTACACGAGATGACCTGATTTGAGGGTTACTTCATGGTAGAGAATGAATTACTTCCCTGTGATACTCGTAGATAAGGATAGCAAAGTAGAGAGAGAAAGAGAAGGATAGAAAAGGAAGGAAAGGAGAGGTTGAGGGGGAAGAAGGGGGAGGGAGGGGTCGTGGGGGTCAGAGGGTCGTGACACTGGGAGGAAATCAACTATTTTAATGGGAAGAGGGAAGAGGGGGGGGAGGGAAAAGGGGGGTAAGGTGGGTGTCATCTCTTCCCCCCCCCCCCCTTCATCCTTATTTTTTTCTCTCTCTTTCTCTCTCTCTGTCTTTTATAATTTCAAGCATCAGTGACATAATTCAAATCTTGCTCTTACTTAAACTCGCACGCAACACACGCACGCAAATTCTTATACACGTGATTCACAAAGCTACACACACACACACACACACACACACACACACACAGCTCTTGCACGTAATTCACGCACGCAGTCCCATCGCACGCGATCATCACCCAAACAACCGTGTCGGCAAACCTCAGACGCACTCAGAACGCACGCAAATTATACACCCACACGCAACCCCCCAGCCTACACACCAGACTGCACTCAATAGCCATGAATAGTAATAATAATAATAATAATAATAATAATAATAATAATAATAATAATAATAATAATAACAACAATAATAATAATAACAACAATAATAACAACAATAATAATGCATGTACTCTCTCTCTCTCTCTCTCTCTCTCGACAGTCAAATACATGAACAAAAATAAAAGAGACAGACAAACAAAGAGAGAGGGAGAGAAAGAGGAGAGAGTGGGGGGCGAGGAGAAGGGGGACGTGGAGGGGGCGTGGGGGGGTCAAGTTCAAACCTCAGCCATGTCCGGGGTCGTGGGGAAGGAATGAATGGAAGACTTGGGGTGGGAGGGGAGGGAAATGAATGAATGAATGAATGTGTGTATGTATGTATGTATGAATGAATGGAAGGCTTGGGGTGGGGGGAGGGAAATGAATGAATGAATGAATGTGTGTATGTATGTATGTAATGAATGAATGGAAGGCTTGGGGTGGGAGGGGAGGGAAATGAATGAATGAATGAATGTGTGTATGAATGAATGAATGGAAGGCTTGGGGTGGGGGGGGAGGGAAATGAATGTGTGTATGTATGTATGTATGAATGAATGGAGGGCCTGGAGTGGGGTGGAGGGGGAGGAAA
>JAWZYT010003679.1:7500-30159 GCA_034508575.1 Petrolisthes manimaculis | reverse complement strand
TTTGCAATCACTCAAAAATATAATGACACCTTTGAAAATATAATATAATAGCAATAAATTGTAGTAAGAAAATTGGATGTAAAGAGTCCTTCAAATATTACCACGAAACACTACCTATAGGGATGGGTCTTGTTTCGTGGCATAGTCAGGAGAAATCAGAAGCCTCCAGTATTCGTACACGATCACAGGATCCTTCGTAATGATAATAACAGGCCTTGAATAACAGGTTAGAAAAACTTGCTGTGGAACGTAATGGCTTCATGCAACTGTATGTTATTTATGCCTTGACATTTCCTGGATCTGTAGTAGCACATGATTCCTCCAAACTATTCCAAAGCAACAGAACACCTTGATTTGTGTTCATCTGGTCCTGTTTCCTGGCATACTTTGGGGGAATTAAGGCACTCCAAATGTAAACAAAAGGGAAGTATTACCCTCTTAATTATGAAGGCTGAAACGTGGAGAGGCAGACCATGAGAGGGACACGAAAGGGACATGAGAGGGACACGAAAGGGACATGAGAGTTAGGTACTGTAGTATCAGAGACAAAAGTCGTGTCGTGTCGTGTCGTGTCGTGTCGCAGTCTTGTCTGAGGATTTGAAACTTAACTCGTGAAACTTAACTCGTGAAACTTAACTGGTGAAACTTAATGAATGAACGAAAGCTCCACCACGGTAATATTCGTGTCCTGTTGTTTTGTTGGCCATCTATACCCTAATTATATTTTCACTAATTTTCACGACACGAGTTTTGTTTTTAATTAAGAGTACATGCATTTTAGTGAGGGACGACGGGTTATGAGATGAAGATAGAAAAATAGATAGAAGGATAGATGGATAAATGGATAGATAGTTAGATGGATAGATACATAGATAGATAGATGGATAGATAGATAAATGGATAGATAGATAGATGGATAGATAGATAGATAGATGGATAGATGCATAGATAGATGGATAGATAGATAGATTTGATAGATAGATAGATTTGATAGGTGTATTGGTTGGAAGATACTTAAGATAGATGGGTGGATGGATAAATAGATTGAAAGATAGATAGATTGATTGAGAGATATATTAATTTATTGGAAATTATTCAAGATAAATAGATAGATGGATAGATAATTAGATAGATAGATTGGAAGATACTTAAGATAAATGGATGGATAGATAGATAGATAGATAGATAAATCAGTTAGAAAATATATATATATTAAAAAAAAATAATAATGATAAAAAATATATATTAAAACATTAAAAAAAACTAATTATTAAAAAACGACGGCGGCGGTGAAGGGGTGGCGAGGCGGCGGCGGCGGGGCGGCAGCGTCGGTGGCGGCGGCGATGGCGGCGACGAAAAAAATAATAATAATAATAATAATAATAAAAAAAAAAAGTTAATTATTACAAAAAATATATATATATATATATTATTAAAAAAAAAATATATATATATATTAAAAAACGGCGGCGGCGGTGGCGGGGCAGCGGGGCGGTGGCGGCGGGGAGGCGGTGGTGGCGGGGCGGGGGGCGGCGGTGAGGGCGACGACGACGAAAATAATAATAATAATATATAAAAAAAATAATAAAATAAAAGTTAATTATTAAAAAAAAAAATAATAATCAAAAAAATATATTTATATTAAAATATATATATATATATATATATATATATATATATATATATATATATATATATATATATATATATATATATATATATATATATATATATATATATATATATATATATATATTATTAAAACAAAAATTAAAAATAACTAATTATTTAAATACGACGACGACGGCGGCGGTGGCGGCGGCGGCGACGGTGGCGGCAGTGAAGGGGTGGCGACGGCGGCGGCAACGACGACGACGACGACGACGAAAAAAAAATAATAAATAAAAAATAATAATAGTAAAAAAAAAAATAATGAAAAAAAAGTTAATTATTACAAAAAAAAATAATTAACAAAAAAAATTATATATATTATTAAAAAAATATATTAAAAAACGACGGCGGCGGTGGTGGCGGCGGGGACGACGACGACGAAAAAAAAAAAAAAAAAAAATAATGATAATAATAATAATAATAATAATAATTAAAATAAGTTAATTATTACAAAAAAAATTAATTAATAAAAAGAAATATTAAAAAAAATATATATTAAAAAAAAAAACTAATTATTAAAAAAATAATAATTATTAGTATTATTAAAAATATATATAAATAATTATTTTATAAAAAAAATATATATACAAATAAATAAATAAATGACGACGACGACGGCAGCTGCGGCAGTGGCGGCGCACCAAAGGCGGTAGAAGGGATGGGTGACAGTGGAGGAGGTGAATCCATCAGAGGCTCCATAACCTCTTCTTCACCTGTATGGGACTCCATACACCTACAGTACATGCATCCCTGGGGTCATCGAATATACACACGTTGTCCTGGAAGTGAGGGATATAACGTAGTATCCTACTACTATGGTTGGAAACAGCTGAAAGGAAGAGAATAAACTGTCTACATTTATTAATGTCCACCTATAATTTCCTAACATTTTAAACATTGCATGCCTATTTTTTCTTGTATTAATTTTATTTTTCAAATTGCGAGCAATGGCTTTCTTTTTTTTTTACCCGAGTTGCCCGGACCTAACCTACTAATCAAATCAAGACCGATGCAGATTACGTGTATCTAACCAGGCAACTTACCAGAACAAAAGTTGTTATTAATACACAATAACTGGGTTTTTGGCTAGGATCGCACAGTGTTACCACATCCGGCTAGACCCCAGAAATTTCCCCCAGTCACTTTATGATAGTTTACACCAGTTATATCCCGTTAGTTTGCCCAGGTTAGGTCCCGGTATTCTGCTGTGGTCTAGGTTAGGTTAGGTCAGACAAATTTCCAAATTATGTTTGTAAAAAGGGGCATCTCCGATAGAAACACCATAAATGAAAAGTGTGTGAAAATAGTCCAAAATAGTGAGTAATGATACTAAAATATACAATATAGTGAACCCAGTTCTTCTGTAAATTTACCCCGAACTTATAGCCAACTACTCAGGCCTAACCTGGGTGTAATACCTGGACTTGGGCTTTGGAAAGCTGTAATTTTGTATGTGCTATTATGAACTAAATTACTGCAATCACATTTGAAATCCACATGAAGGTGGACCTCTTATATCCTACAGTGATACTGTGTTTAAGTCAGAACCGGTGAAAGTCAAAGTCCATTCCTGTATAGGTTTGGTCAATTTTTTCATTATTTGTATATCTTTTCCTCAACCAAAATCCCTTAATTAGTTTCCCAGCCTTTCCATGATTATATTTCAAGAGTGATTAAAAACAGAAAAAGTTGGCCTGATTCTATAGTTTTACCAAGAACCGATTTCCAATAATGTACAAGACTTCCCTTCACATTAATAATATTACATAATTATCAAGAATGGGTCACATAACCCCTAAGCAATCCATATAATCTCATATACGTTAAATTAGATACGAGAACATAAAAAAAAAATAATAATAATAATTTATATAATTATCGTGATTCTCCAGGTTTTAACAATTACTATTTTAGTAGAAATGGTAGACTAATATGAACTCTACACCTGCTCTAATCTGTCATTGCTATACTTAAAGCCTTATTTGTGTTGCTATCGCTCTATTTTACAGCCTGTTGCACCTACAATTCATGTATTATTATACTATTAACTTACTTGTCATATCTTTAATGGCCGCCATATTTACTGCTATACTTCTCCTACCCTTCGGGCCTTTCCAAGCTGCCCGAATCGGTGGTCTGAGGCGAGCTTGGATGGATACGTTGTTGGTCTTGGTTTCAGTGGCTGGCAGCAGGATCCAACTTGGTGGATCGACGAATACTTTTGTCCGACCAGAACAGTTCCGCTTGCTTTGGCTTGGTTTCACCAAAGCGAACTTCGTATCCGATTGACGTCCAGATGACTGCTTTACTATCATTATACTATTCCTTCTATCACATACCATTACCACCACTATCATCACCATCACCACACTACTACAAAAATAACAATGATACACACACACTCACACATAAATGGAGAATGAGAAATAATAACAAAAGAAACACACACACACACACACATAAATGGAGAATGAGAGATAATAACAAAGATACACACACACTCACTCATAAAATTAATGGAGAATGTAAGATAACAAAAAATAACAAAGACACACACACACACACACACACACACACCACACACACACACACACACACACACACACACACACACACACACACACACACTCATAAATGGAAAATGAAAGACAACCAAAAATAACAAAAATATTATTAACCTCACTCATAAACATAAACACTCCATCCCTCCCCCACCCCAGACATACATTAAGGGGGTGCGGGAATAGAGGGACAGGCTTGAGGGGGTGGGGGGGGAGGGGGGGACAGGCTTGGGGGGGGGGGGGTTATGAGGGGTGCAGGAGTAAGGGGACAGGCTTTAGGGAATAGAGGATAGACTTTTTACCACCCAACCTAAGCCTGTCCCCCTATTCTCGCACCCCCAAACATCCCCCTTCCCCTCCCCTCCCAAGCCTGTCCCCCTACTCCCTCACCCCCAAACATCCCCCCTTCCCCCCCCCCAAGCCTGTTCCCCTATTCCCGCACCTCCAAACATCCCCCCTTCCCCCCCCCAAGCCTGTTCCCCTATTCCCTCACCCCCAAACATCCCCCTTCCCCTCCCCTCCCAAGCCTGTCCCCTACTCCCTCACCCACTTAACACCTCGAAACACACAAGGCATAATATTCTGGTAAACACAGTACAGTAGGAGACAAAAAATATAACATGTATAAATTAGTCCCATTCTCTCCACATAATATTATTGCCAAACAAATCATCATGAACCACCACAGTAACAACACAAATATTAATTATATAAACTTTATAACATAATATTTCAGACTCGTAATCTTTATCAGTAGTAAACAACTGCCTCTGGATATTATTGTAATTATGTGTGGGGAATGTGTTTGATTTTTTTTTTTTTTATGTTTTAGTTGGTTTGTTTGTTTTTATTTCGATGTTTAAACCCAATACTAATATCCTTCAAGAAGTGTTGGGTGAGGCGACAAGAGGACTTCATTTTGCCTGCGACTGTACGTGACGTCAGTGGTTGTGTTTGAGGGAGGAAGTTGGTGTTTTCGACACTCACTAAATAAAGTGTAGAAGCAACGAGGCATGACTTGTGGCAACCCTAACCCCCGAACCCCCTAACCCCCTCCCTCAGACATTAGACCCACTCCCCATCCCCTCCCTCAAACACCAGCCTCCCTCCCCTCCCTCAAATACCAGTCCCCATCCCTTCCCTTCCCCCTCCCTCAAATACCAGCCCCCCTCCCCTTCCCTCAAACACCAGTCCCCATCCCCTTCCCTCAAACACCCCCTTCCCTCCCCCAAACACCCCCTTCCCTCCCCCAAACACCCCCTTCCCTTCCCCTCCCCTTCCCTCAAACACCAGTCCCCATCCCCCTCCCCTTCCCTCAAACACCAGCCTCCCTTCCCATCCCCTTCCCTCAAACACCAGCCTCCCTCCCCTCCCGCAAATACCAGTCCCCATCCCCTTTCCCTCCTCAAACACCCCCTTCCCTCCTCCTCCCCTTCCCTCAGATACCAGTCCCCCTCCCCATCCCTCATATACCAGTCCCCATCCCTTCCCATCCCCTTCCCTCAAACACCTGTCCCCATCCCTTCCCATCCCCTTCCCTCAAACACCAGTCCCCATCCCTTCCCATCCCCTTCCCTCAAACACCAGTCCTCCTCCCCTTCCCTCAAACACCAGCCTCCCTCCCCATCCCCTTCCTCCAGCCTCCCTCCCCTTCCCTCAAACACCAGCCCCCATCCCCTTCCCTCGAACACTAGACCCCCTCCCCTTCCCCTCAAACACCAGCTCCCCTTCCATATAGGTGGTGTTTCGTAGCAATATTTGAAAGACTCATTGACCTCCAATTTTCTGACTACATCACCGAGTCCCTTAAGGGCATCAGTTTTATAATATAGTTAGGAGGAATCAGTATATTATTATTTTTATAGTCTTCCAATTTACCAAAAACAGAACCACTCCTTAATTAATTAAGATCCTGGACTGGCATTGTTTACCTTCCAAAGTTTGTTATGAAAAAATAATAATAATAATAATAATAAAGTCCTGGGCTGGTATTGTTGTTAGTAGCGTAGGGTTCGTCACAGGTGGATGATTTTTACGACAATTTTACGGGGTCACGTTTGAGTAGCGGGCCGCGAGTTCCGGTGGATTTTATTACCGTAAAGATATTGACGATTGAAAAAAATGATACATATAAGAACTAAAAACAATCCCGTGTGATAACTTCTCAACTATTTCCGTATTCTATTTATTGTTTATGTGTTTGTTTGTTTGTTTGTTTACTCAGAACGCGTTACTTACTTGTTTGTTATAAGTGACGCTATTTGATTTGGTCTTCAAAGATATTACCAGAGAGAGAGAGAGAAAGAGAAAGAAAGAGAGAAAAAGAGAATGAGAAAGAGAGATGGGATGGATGAGTGGGAGATGGTGAGTGGTATGGAGTTTGAGATTGGGAGGGGGGGGGGTAGGATACAAGGGAGAAGTGTGAGTGCATGAGTGTGTGTGAAAGGTGAGGGCAAAGAGAGTGAGTATGATTGGAGTGTGAATGTGGGAAGTAAGTGTGTGTGTGTGTACAATTTATAAAGTGAAGGATGAAGGGAAAGTGAGTAAGTGTGAATGTGTGAAATGTGTGTATGTGTGTGTGTAAAATTTATACAGTAAAGTGAGTGAGTGTGAGTATGAGAAATGAGTGTGTGTATGAGAAATGAGTGTGTGTATGAGAAATGAGTGTGTGTATGAGAAATGAGTGTGTGTATGAGAAATGAGTGTGTGTATGAGAAATGAGTGTGTGTATGAGAAATGAGTGTGTGTAGAATAAATAAAGTGAAGGAAGGATGAGTGATTGTGGTTGGTGTTGTGGAATATATGAAGTGAAGGGTGAGTGTTGACAAGGTAAATAAAATAGAAGGTAATTTATGGAGGGGTGCAGCATGGGCAGTGAGAGAGAGGGTGAAAGGAGGGTGGGGTGTGTGTGACAGCAGAGTTATCTACCTTCGTTTTAAATCCTTCATCCTCCGTTTTTTCCGATAATTTTCCGTCTTTTATTTTCCGTTCTCTTCGTTCGGTTTCCGTCCTTTATCTTCCGTTCTTTTTGTTCGGTTTCCATTCCTTCGTCTTTCATTCTTTTCGTTCGTTGTCCATCATTTATCTCCCGTTTTCTACATTCGTTCTAAATCCTTCATCCTCCGTTCTCTTCTACTTTGTTATAAATTTACCTACAACATTTTTCTGAGGCCTTTCAACCCCACAGTCTGAATGTCCACACACCTGTTTCCTGTTTCATTACTATTACAATTTTTTTCTGAGTTTATCTTGCCCATCCTCACTTTAATTAAGGGGGTGTGGGATTAGGGGACAGGCTGGGGAGGGAGTGGGGGGGTGCGGGAATAGGTGGACAGACTGGGGGGAGACTGTGGGAGGTGCGGGAATAAAGGGACAGGCTTGGGGTGGGTAGGAAAGCCTGTCCCATATTCCCGCACCCTCCTTACCCCCCCACCCCCCAAGCCTGTCCCCCTACTCCCGCATCCCCTAACTCCCCCCAAGCCTGTCCCCCTACTCCCACACCCCTTAATTAAACCGTAATACAAAAACAACAAAATATTTCCTTAAGATGGTATACTGGAGCAGATTGATTCCTCCAAAGTATGTATGTACGTCAGGAAACAGGAGCTAATCTAATGGTGTCCTCGTGTTGCTTGGAATAGTTTGGAGGAATCAACTTGCTTCAGATTAACCAACACTGTATGTTATTATTATATATACTTCCCTCTTTAGTTGGTCAGTTGGAAGGAAGGTCTGTCTCTGATTTCTCTTGTGTGTGTGTGTGTGTGTGTACTTTCCTTCCTCAGTAGTAAATAATAGGGTCATCTGTTTTGTGGCACAGTCTGGGAGAAATCAAAGACCTTCCAATTTACCAAACAAGAGAATATCCCCTCTAACTAACTAACTAACTAACTAACTAACTAACTAACTAATAATGAAGTTAGAAGGCCCCTTGTTGATAAATAAATAGGCTGGAGTTTATTTATCCTTGGACTACTTGACTCAGAAATTTCCTGGTATTGGATAGACTTGTATGTTCACTCGTTTGTTTGTTGATAGTTTGGCTAAAATATACAAGGCCTCAGATCAGTAGCTGCTGTGTTTGACGTTAATGATACACTCACACCCCAACCCAATCCTGTGAGATAAGTAGTATTTGGTGTGTGTGTGTGTGTGTGTGTGTGTGTGTGTGTGTGTGTGTGTGTGTGTGTGTGTGTGTGTGACATATATGAGGGCGTGTGTGCTACTGCCGTGTGTGTGTGTGTGTGTGTGTGGCTGGTTGTATGTCTGTCTGTCTGTCTGGCTGTGTATCTACCTGTCTATCTGTTTCTGTCTAACATATAATAATTATTATGCTTTGATTTTCATCATTATAATTTAGGAAACTGTCGTGTACCTCTCATAGAAACCTATATCCTTCTATCCCCCTGCATACAACATACAACACCCCGAGATAAACAAAACTAAAGTACAACAGTCAGAACACAAGTGAATCAATAAACAAGTGAATCAATAAACAAGTGAATCAATACACAAGTGAATCAATACACAAGTGAATCAATACACAAGTGAATCAATATACAAGTGAATCAATAAACAAGTGAATCAATAAACAAGTGAATCAATAAACAAGTGAATCAATAAACAAGTGAATCAATAAACAAGTGAATCAATAAACAAGTGAATCAATAAACAAGTGAATCAGTAAACAAGTGAATCAGTAAACAAGTGAATCAGTAAACAAGTGAATCAATAAACAAGTGAATCAATAAACAAGTGAATCAATACACAAGTGAATCAATACACAAGTGAATCAATACACAAGTGAATCAAACAAGTGAATCAATACACAAGTGAATCAATACACAAGTGAATCAATAAACAAGTGAATAAAATAAACAAACCCATCTCTTTGTAACCAGTGTTAATCAATCAATATTTACCAAGATGTATGTAGTACGTATGGATAGTTATAATATAGTTCATTTCAATGTAAGTGTGGTTCCAATACTTTATTTATTTTTTGAACAGTATAGGAGGTCAGAAGGTATTGCATGTGTACAGTATTTCATCATTCTTAAAAAAAAGATATAGTATTCCTGCAGCAAGTTGATCTCAGAGTGTCAGAAGAGGGTGTGTGAGGAGGAGGAGGAGGAGGAGGAGGAGGAGAATAGTTTCCATTGAGTGGAGTGTGAATATTTAGTAAAGGTTAGAAGCTCTGTCTCTGTTGAATGAATGAAAGGTAGTCACTCGAATTAATGTACTATGTGTGTACTTTTTTCAACGCTGTTCTCTCTCTGTGTGTGTGTGTGTGTGTCTGTGTTTGTGTCTGTGTCTGTCTCTCTCATTTTTTTTTACTATCATTTTTTCATAGTTCAAATTGTGTTTACCCAGACTCTGCTTATCAAATTTTCTTGTTATTGTTATCGTCTTCAACATGTGACGAAAGAACATTGAAGAGAGAGAGAGAGAGAGAGAGAGAGAGAGAGAGAGAGAGGGGGAGGGAGGGAGACATACATACATACAGAGAGAGAGACATACATACAGAGAGAGAGAGAGAGAGAGAGAGAGAGAAAGAGAAAGAGAGAGAGAGAGAGCATTGTAAAAGAAATCTAAGGGAGGAATGAACTGCATGGTGTTGTAGTGACTTCAATGTTGGGTCATTCACACCATCTCAAGTGAAGTGGTAAAGTTTCCAATACGTCTTCCCGGATGTTAGAAGATTTTGGCAGAGTGACGGTACAGACACACACACACACACACACACACACACACACACACACACACACACACACACACACACACACACACACACACACACACACACACACACACACACACACACACACACACACACACACACACGCTCTCTCTCTCTCTCTCTCTCTCTCTCTCTCTCTCTCGTACATTTCCAACTTTTCAATTTTCTGTCTGCACGGTTGGGGTGTTGTGAGGGGAGGGGAGGGGAGGGAGGGGGGCGACTCATGGCATCAGGTTTATTTTTTTATTTTTTATACTTCGTGCATGTGTGACGTTATGTCGAGTGAAATTGCAAAGATATAAAAAAGTAAATATAAGTTAATGATTGATCGATGGGGAAAAAATGATGCGTAATAACGATAATTATTAATTGATTATATTACCAAATAAGATTTAAAATGGTAAGATAATATAATAATTGTGTCTAGAAGTGGTATGAATAAATATCGTGTTTTATTGTTTATAGAGAAAGAGGGGTTTGACTGTGACTAATGCAATCGTCTGGAATTAGCCGTAGTAAAATTTAAAACAAAAAAAAATACACACGAGCCTGTTTTCTGGCTAAATAAATGTTTAAATTAAAAAAAAAAAAAAAAAAAAAAAAAAAAACACACACACACACACAAACAAACACACGCACCATTACTGAGTGAGTTTGTTTGTTTGGTGGCACAGTTATTTGTAGGAATATAATTTTGTATCCACGTCTTGCATCGACAACAAAAACAAATGCCCCAGTCCCCCCCTTCCCCCCCACCCCACCCCCACCTCACCTCCCCTTTCCTATTGACACTGACATCTGGTGGTGGACACGTCAACTATTTATTTCTCCGTGGTTGTATTATTATTATTATTACGTTGTGGGGAAAATTCATGAGTTTTTTTTTTTTTATGTTGCTCTCGACTTTCTACAACGTAACAGGAAACTGGAACAACGTGAGGTTATTGAAAGTTATTGGTTGGTGTTGTTGGTGGTGGTGGAGGTGGTGTTGTGTTGGTGTTGTTGGTGGTGGTGTTGGTGTTGGTGTTGGTGTTGTGTGGGGGTAGTGGTGTTGTGTTGGGGGTGGGGGTGGTGTTGTGTTGGTGTTGTGTTGTGTTGTTGTTGGTAGTGTTGGTGCTGGTGGTGGTGTTGGTGGGTGTGGTGTATTGTGTTTATTTACTGTTCCTATATATATATAAAAGATAACCTTTTATATATTTCGTATAACCTTCACCTCGGTATGTCTCGCCTTTATATCACCTCACCTCACTACCTCTGACCTTCACCTCATCTCTCCTCACTACCACTCATCATCTTTACCTCATTACCTCTCACCTTACCTCACTACCTCTGACCTTCACCTCACCTCTCCTCACTACCATGCACTCATCATCTTTACCTCATTACCTCTCACCTTACCTCACTTCAGTATATATCTCACCTACACCTCACCTATCGTTACTACTTTCATGCACCTTCACCTCACCTCTCACCTTCACCACCTCTCATTTCACCTTTACCTCTCCTCCCCTCTTATAATATTTCTCGGGTTGAAAATAGCACGTTGTTGCTAAGCCTGTTGGATGTAATAGACGTGAAGGAAGCAAGGACCAGTATACGCTGCCCTGCCACACCTACACCACTTCACACTAGCTCAACTCAACGATAAAACCACCACAGTTAAAAGGATGAAAATTTTACAGTATGTTGTCAGATATAGTTGGATCTTTGACACGATGCATTTCAATAAATATATACAACTATAGACATTTAACTGTTGAATGATAGAGTTGTGTTTGTTGCCTTGGCGAAACTTTACATTTTCTCTTAACTTGCTGTCAATATTTTTATGGGAGTATTAAATTGTGTGTGTCAGGAAGTGTGTCAGATAATTTAACAAAATCAGTCAAATGATATAGTTATTTGTGTGAGTAAATCGCTTGCCCTCCCCTCCCCTCCCCTCCCCTACCCTCCCCTCCCCCCCCTTTTGGGCCATAGTGGGACGTCATTGGCCAAGGGGAGGGGGGTTAGGGGGAGGGGTGTGTGTGCAAAAACTAGTTCCCTCACACCCTCCCTTCCCCAGCCCCACACCAAGCCAGCCAACCAACCAGCCAACGAACAGCATTGAGAGAGCCTTGCAACAGTCCCCAAGTGTGTAGCAATATAGAGTGAAGTTTATAGTGGATATTAATTTATTCTGTTGTTGGTGAAGTGGAATTAAAAGGACTCTACTGAATCCTCCAAACTATGCCACGAAACATGTTGATGGCCAATTAGTACCACTGAGAGCGTCTGTTTTCCTGGTATAGTAAGTAGTTAGCAGGAACCAGAAGAGACCATACCAATTTATAAACATGAGATTCTCCCCATAATTAACCTGAGTTTTGTGAAAGAATAATCACATCACAACACAATTCAATTCAAGACGAAGACGAGGAATATTACGATGAACCCACAAGTTTAGACGATGATAGATGAGGAATATTACGATGACTTAGTAAATAGATACACAAGTTTAGACGATGATGATGATGAGAAATGATACGATGACCCCCATAACAACACACTTTTGTTTATAGAGCTGTCCTATTAGTCATCATCATCATTATTTTCGTCATCATCATCATCATCATTTTCGTCATCATCATCATTATTTTCGTCATCATCATCATTATTTTCGTCATCATCATCATTATTTTCGTCATCAGCATCATCAACTCCTTGGACCTCCTCACTTATCCTGATAGATTTTTTTTTTAAGGTGAGATTCTCTTTTTGATAAATTGGTAGGCTACTGATTCCTCCTATATAACTATGCCAGTAAACAGTAGTACTAATAGGGGAACTGTTTCGTGGCATAGCTTGGAGAAATCAGAGACCTTCCATAAATAAAATCTCGCTTTAACCTCATTAACAAAATATTTCATCAGAGTTTAATTAACTAAGAATAATATTACCTCAAACCGTGTACACTTAGGAATGGTGTGGACTGGCTTGGTGGCTGGCTGGGAGCTTCATGCAATTAAGTCCACTACAGGAAGATTTTTTTTTTCCCTGGCGGATTCTGAGAAATGTTTACATCCTAATGTTACTCGCTGACGTGAGTGTAAGAACGGGTTCCACGTGGCGTAGGAGTTGGGATGGATGGAGTCTTGTTGTTCGGTTATTGGTCTCTGTCCTACATAGACTAACTTACTAATAATTACTGTATTGTACACTCATGATACAATATTTCTGACCAGAGTGTGAGGAGCAGAGAGCTTCGAATCGCCTGGTATTGCTCATTTCCCCTCCCAGTACATGCACCTATAGAGGCTGAATTCGAATGTAGGGCATGTGTGTGTGTGTGTGTGTGTGTGTGTGTGTGTGTGTGTGTGTGTGTGTGTGTGTGTGTGTGTGTGTGTGTGTGTGTGTGTGTGTGTCTGTGTGTGTGTGTGTGTGTGTGGTGCCTGCTGTTAATTCGTCTCTGGTCAGAAATTATGTATGCTGTCGTCCCTCCTCGGTCTGTTTTCCTCGTGGGGTTTTGTTCACCAGACCATTTAAATTCGTCACTTTAAATGCCCATTGTTTATAAAGCTACTAGACGTTGTTAATTAATCGACCCAGAATTATCATATTATTCATAACACGAATAGTTATTACTGTATTATTATTACTGTATATTACTGTATTTCTATTTGACACCAAAGCTACCAACCAAGGTCTTCATTTATAGTAAGTTTGGTGGTAGAGGTTGGAGGTTGGATGTTGGAGGTTGGAGGGGGTGAGTCGCCTCCTCTTCTCTTCTCTTCTCTCCTCTTCTCTTCTCTTCACCGACAACCCAGGAAGTAATGCCCGAGCAGCAACTACATTATTTTCGTCCCCACTTTGGCCCCTCTTAAGTTATGACAAGTTCAATATTGGTCAGTATTTATAGAAACACTTAGAAGGGAAGGCGACGGTGAGTGAGAGCAGAGGGGTGAGGTGGAGGGGACTGTGTCGGGATGAGGGTGGTGAGGTGGAGGGGTGAGGTGGAGGGGACTGTGTATAGGGATGGGAGTTAAAGGAAGGAGTGGTGGGTAGAAGAGGGGAAGGTGGAGGGAACTGTGTAGGGATGGGAGATAAAGGAAGGAGTGGTGGGTAGAAGAGAGGGGAGATGGAGGGGACTGTGTAAGGATGGGAGATAAAGGAAGGAGTGGGGGGTAGCAGAGAGGGGAAGGTGGAGGGGACTGTTCAGGGATGGGAGGAAAGGAGATAAAATGCAATATGTACATCTGGGGCAAGTGATTCCTCCAAGTTATTATAAGCAACAGGATACCATATTTTTTTATATAATGTGGCCAAAAGTATAAGTGGAGGTGGAGGTGTCTGTGCAAGGCTGTGAGTTAAAGGGGAAATTTTGTGTTGGTAATTCTGGAGCAACTGAATCCTCCAAACTATTCCAAGCAACAGAACACTATAATATTTGCTCATCTGGTGCTGTTTCCTAGCCTACTTTGGAGGAATCAAGGCACTCCAATGTAACCACTATGCAGAAGGAGAGGTGTCAGGTTGAATGATGGAGAGTTAAGGGACCCTGTGATGTAGTCAGAAAATAAAATTGGAGATAAACGAGTCCTTCAAATATTGTCACGAAACACCATCTATAGAGAAGGAGCTTGTTTCGTGGCATAGTCAGGAGGAATCAGAAGCCACCAGGTCTCATACACGATCACAGGGTTGAGAATATACAGTTTACATGGACATTGTGACCTTGAGTTTAGATGGATCGTGAGGTAAAGTTTCACGCTGGTGTGTAAAACTCGTTTCTATAACTCCTTTCTGTTTTTATTCTTGTCATGTTTTTAGTTTTTTTATACTCATTCTGTTTTTATTCTTGTCATGTTTTTAGTTTTGTTATTTCTCCATTCTGTTTTATTCTTGTCATATTTTCTTTTTTCTTATACTCATTCTGTTTTTATTCTTGTCATATTTTTAATTTTGTTATTTCTCCATTCTGATTCATTTTAATAACCATTGTGTATTTGCTCATTGTAGCTTCAGTGTAATATTTACCTAGTATTTCTGTCAATGACTCTATTATTTCTTTATTATACACAATATTTTACTTGGTGACTCCACAATGAACAGAAGATAGTTATGCTTTTTTTATTTTTACGAAGATATATCCAGTAATTTCACGAAAAATTTACTGCAATATGAAGAGATTTTTTTTTTTTTTTTTTTTTTTTTTTTTTTTTTTTTTTTTTTTTTTTTTTTACGAATATATATATGCCGTAATTTCACAAGGAATAGAACTTGATCTCACGAGTATTGCCTTCATCAGTTTTATCACACTGGTAAATATTTCTTCCTTCGTTCCCCGTCCATCGTCCTCTGATCTCCGGCTAAATTGGCATCACACCTATTGTTCGTTGTCCTCTACAGCCCTTATTAAAATGGGTTGGAGGACGGAGGAAGCCTTAGATTAACCACAGGACGGAGGAAAAAAAAAATAGACCCGTGTGATACCTCCTTAAGGGGGTGTGGGAATTGGGGGACAGGTGTGGGGTTGGGGGGTGCGGGAGTAGGGGGACAGGCTTGGGGTGGGAGAGGGAGAGGGGGTAGAAAGTTTGTCCCCTATTCCCGCACCCCTCCTAACCCCTCCAAGCCTGTCTCCCTACTCCCGCACCCCCCCAAAAAACCCCAAGCCTGTCCCCTACTACAGGATAACAGCAGGTTTCGTGACACACCTGTTATACCCTACTAAAAAAGGCTCTAGGCTATTAATTATTTTATTTATTTATTTATTTATTGATTGAGGTATTAATTATTTTTATTTATTTATCTATTGAGGTATTAATGATTTTATTTATTTATTTATTTATTGAGGTATTAATTATTTTATTTATTTATTTATTTATTGAGGTATTAATGATTTTATTTATTTATTTATTTATTTATTGAGGTATTAATGATTTTATTTGTTTATTTATTTATTGAGGTATTAATGATTTTATTTGTTTATTTATTTATTGGGGTATTAATTATTTTATTTATTTATTTATTTATTGAGGTATTAATTATTTTATTTATTTGTTTATTTATTGAGGTATTAATTATTTTATTTATTTATTTAGTGAGGTATTAATTATTTTATTTATTTATTTATTGAGGTATTAATGACTTTATTTATTTATTTATTGAGTGATTTATATTTTTATTTGTTATTTTTATTTTTTTTAACAAGATGGGAGGTGAGTTGGGTTGGGTTGGGTCCGGTTGTGTTGGGTTGTGTTGTGTTGTGTTGTTGTGTTGTGTTGTGTTGGGTTGGGTCGGGTTGGGTCGGGTTGGGTTGGGTTGGGTTGGGTTGGGTTGGGTCGGGTTGGGTCGGGTTGGGTCGGGTTGGGTTGGGTTGGGTTGGGTTGGGTTGGGTTGGGTTGTGTTGGGTTGTGTTGGGTTGTGTCGGGTCGGGGTTGAGTTACTAAGACCTTGGCATGACGGTCATTTCACAGGGGTTCCGGATGCTGTTTATAATTTTTTTTTCTGTGAGACAAAGTAACTGTTCAGCCTCAGCCTCAGTATCTTTTAGACTTATATGCCCTTCATGTAGGTAGATAGAATGTACAGGGTGTAAAGGGGAAGTCTGGTTAAGGATTATGTGCCTCGACTGTACATACTGATTTACTGATTCCCTCTAGATTAATCCAGGAAGCAAGAAAACTGCCTCAAGATACGTGTATGGAATCTGTCTTGTTGGTGACATTGTTTGGAGGAATTTGTTTGTTGTCTTTGAGGTCACACAAAATACTGACCTCTATATATTTTTAAAGTATCCTCGTTTTTCATCACCCCAAGGTGGTTTGTGGTGTATGTAGCCCTGGTCAACCTTCCATCACCATTACATTACTAAAAAAAAGTCTGTTCAAAACTTGTGTTCCATTTTCCTCTATCTATCTGTCTCTATTTCTATCTATATCTATTTCTATCTATATCTTTCTATCTATCTATCTCTGTCTCTATTTCTATCTATCTCTTATCTGTCTATCTATCTATCTATCTATTTATTTCTATCTATCTAAGCATAAGAGGCCAGCGGAACACAAATTTTGAACAGCAGACTATAGTAAGAGTGTAGCGTGTATCCTTCTACACCTACATAAAAATTAGAACATGAGAATTTAGGAAGCTCCAGAATGAATTAAGGCCCATTGGTTGACCCCATGTAGTTCTTCTCGACAGCTTCTGATTTACACTCGTCGCTTTTAAGTCCATGTATCTGTCCAACCTATTTGTAAAGTCATTCAGTGTTTGTGTACTTACTACCTCACGTTGTTGTTGTTGTTGTTGTGGTTGTTGTTGTGGTTGTTGTTGTGGTTGTTGCTGTTGTTGTTGTTGTTTCTCAGGGTGTCAGACCGAGCAGCCCCAACCCTTGCAAGTGATGAAACACAAACAATAACTACTGTATTGTACTTTCCATGTCAGGCAATCCATCTGACCTGCCTGACCTTTTGGTGGCAATGAATACGAACGCCTCTTGGCTTCTGAGTGTAGAATTACTCACCTCACGGGCACTCAGGTCTGTAAATGACAAGGCAGATAATGACGTACGATGATACATTAACCCTCACCAACCAACCAACCAACCTCATCTACATTCATTATCTTTCATATACTAAGCCTCACCAACCAACCAACCAACCCCATCTACACTTATTCTTCTCCAGCCTTCACCACTCATAAATATTACTGAGTGATGACTATTCTACTCTCTCTCTCTCTCTCTCTCTCTCTCTCTCTCTCTCTCTCTCTCTCTCTCTCTCTCTCTCTCTCTCTCTCTCTCTCTCTCCTCTGTTTCCTAGCATATTTTGGAGGAATCAAGGCACTCCAATGTACCAAAAACGAACTACCAAATTAATACTCCTTCCCTGCCAGATAATATGCAGTAAATCCCTTCACTTTTTGCAGGCCTGTATACATTATTATTTTTTATTCTTTTTGATATAGTTTTTACTTACTTAGCCACAGGTCAGAAGTAAATTTAAATAAACTGATCATAATTACAGGATACATTAAAATCATTATTACAAGGTGAGTTGGCTACAGCTTCTAGTTGTATAAATTTGAGTCTCGTGGGTATATATAGGCTGTGATTTTCTTTGTATTTCTTATGTTTGTTATCTTTTAAATTATCGTCGATTTATTCATTTTATCTTATTTTTTTTGTGGGACCCGTTTATTCCCCCGACCTTGAATGTTCTGGTTAAGGTGAGGTTCTCTTGTTGGTGCATTGGGAGGACTCTGATTCCTCCAAACTATGACACGAAACGGATCGATCCTGTTTCGGCGTCTGTTTCCTGGCATAGTTTGGAGGAATCAGTAGCCCACCATTTTCTCCTCAAAAGAATCTCTCCCTTAAGGACCCTGTGATCGTGTTAGATAATTGGAGTCTTATGTTTCCTCCTGACTATTGCCACGAAACGAGCTCCTTCCGTATAGGTGGTGTTTCGTGGTAATATTTGAAGGACTCGTTTACCCCCAATTTTCTGACTACATAAGGAGGAAGTACAGTGTTGGTAAATCCGGAGTAAATGATTCCTCCACACTAGTCCAAGCAACAGAACACCATTATATTTGTTCCTCTGGTCCTGTTTCCTATAGTATACTTTGGAGGAATCAAGGCGCTCCAATGTACCAATAGTATACTCTCCCCTTAATCTCTATCTATTCTATATAGGTGAAGCCAGATGATCCCTTGGCAGAAACTCAAACACTTATTATATACTTCAATCACTACCAACAAACTCACTCCCTTCCATACTATTATGTGGCTATAGTGGTCCCTTGGTGGTCGATAACTATAATAGCACTACTGTATATAGCACTTCTTATTGTCTCGATGTGCTGAACACCTCTATTCAATCAGCCTCAGGGAAGCGAAAAAGTATTTGACCTGCCCACCAACATCTAAGCGTGAACAGAGTATATTTTTTTAGTTACTGTAGTATGCTAACCACTCCCTCTGTCTGTCTCTTCTTACAGGTATTAAATTACTGTATGATAATAATGAATAGTGTGTAGTTACTGTAGTATGCTAACCACTCCCTCTGTCTCTTCCTACAGGTATGATGGTCCCAGCATCTTCTGTTGGAGGTAAACACAACACAACTCGACCCACTGTATAGAGAAACTCACTCGTATTCTTTTATATGTAGTAGAGTTGGTATATTAGTACAAGAATAATTTTACAAGGGTAAGATATATTACAAGGGTAAGATATATATAGGCAGGCAGGTTAATATCAAGCCAGTGTGTATATTGTTGGTTGGTGTGTGTTATTGTTTCTGTGGTTCCTTGGTGGTCGATAACTTAGGCAGGCAGGTTAATATCAAGCCAGTGTGTATATTGTTGGTTGGTGTGTGTTATAGTTTCTTATTCTGGCATTAATACCCTTGAATAACAAACTAGGAGAGGGTAGCTATATTCTGAGAAGCGTTTAGGTCAGCTTAGTGTGTAGCGTGATCCGAATAATAACGGGGTTTATAATACAAATAATTGTGCCTTGGAAGGGTTGAGGGGGAGGTCGGGTCAGGTCAGGTTGTTGCTTAGTTCGTGCATGTGTTTGTTTGTTTGTATATTTATAATGGCCCGGTCCCACTAACATACATACATACATACATACATACATACATTATATACATACTTACATACATATACATACATACATACATACATACATACATACATACATACATACATACATACATACATACATAATATACTGTACATAAGAAATAACAGCCATACTTACATACATACTTACCTTACTCTAACTTAACCTAACCCTAACCCTTAACCCTTAACCTTAAGGGGTAAAGGGGTTAAGGCGAGTTTAACTAAAGAAGAAAGAGGATTAAGGCGAGTTTAACTAAATAAGAAAGAGGGTTATACTTTATTTCGCTACTGTATATACGTTTGTTTCAGAGGTATGTGTGTGTGTGTGTGTGTGTGTGTGTGTGTGTGTGTGTGTGTGTGTGTGTGTGTGTGTGTGTGTGTGTGTACCCCAGAGAACCAGCCCACATTGTCACTGTAATAAGTAACACATTGTCACCTTGATAACTTCATACCGACACAGGGACCTTCCACGAAACCATTACAAAACAATAATAACCCTTTATAACCTTTTGCTTCACCCCTTCCCCTTTCTCTTTGCGTAGCCTTCCCCCTTCTACCCCTTCCCCCCCCTCTGTAACATCCCTCCTTCCACCCCCCCCCTCCTCTGTAACATCCCTCCTTCCATCTCCCCATTTCCACCAACCCCCATTTACAGCATCCCCTCTTTCACCATCCCCTACTTTCACCATCCCCTCCTTTCACCATCCCCTCCTTTCACCATCCCCTCCTTTCACCATCCCCTCCTTTCACCATCCCCTCCTTTCACCATCCCCTCCTTTCACCAACCCCTCCTTTCACCAACCCCTCCTTTCACCAACCCCTCCTTTCACCATCCCCTCCTTTCACCATCCCCTCCTTTCACCATCCCCTCCTTTCACCAACCCCTCCTTTCACCACCACCCATTTACACCATCCCCTCTTTCACCAACCCCTCCTTTCACCATCCCCTCTTTCACCAACCCCTCTTTCACCAACCCCTCCTTTCACCAACCCCCACTTTCACCATCCCCCACTTTCACCATCCCCCACTTACCCTTCCTACCCTCCTCACTTTCTTCTCCATATTTCCCATACACTAAAATCTTGCTAACTGTGTTTCTCTTGTATTCTGGTTCCTAAAGCCTGTTTCACGGTAGTTTGTACTCATTTCACTCGCAATGCTTTCCCTCTACACTCTCTCTCTCTCTCTCTCTCTCTCTCTCTCTCTCTACCTTATCTAAATTCCACTTCTCTTCCCTCTACTCTTTGTTCCCTCTCATTTGTCTCTTCTTTTCCTTCCACCCCAGTTCCCTTTTCCCTCTCACCACCTTTTTCTCCTTCCTCTATCCCACCCCTGACTCCCTCTATCCCACCCCTGACTCCCTCTATCCCACCCCTGACTCCCTCTATCCCACCCCTGACTCCCTCTATCCCACCCCTGACTCCCTCTATCCCACCCCTGACTCCCTCTAATCATCCCCTTTCTTCTTCCTCCTTCCTCATCCCATTATACAAGTCCCTCTCCTTCTTCTCCCTCCCTTCATCCCAACTCATTTTCATTTTCCCTCGATCCTTTTTCTACTTCCTCCATCATCACCGCTTCTCACCTGACTCCCCCGAACCTCTCCCCATCCCTCCTCGACCCCCTATAATCTGCCTCTCGACCCTCTCCCTCCCCCTCGCCCCCCTCCTCCAAGACGGTGGCGCCCCTTGACGAGTTAATTCCAGGCGGACACAAAGGAGCATGACAACGGCCCCCTAATGCCTCCTCACCCACTCCTTCCCTGGGGGCACCAACACACACACACACACACACACACACACACACACACACACACACACACACACACACACACCCTCCTTTCCACCTCTCAGACTCCATCCATCACCTTCTCACATCTCTTCTTTCCTTCGTCCCTCCATCACTTGTACACACCTCTTCTTTCCACCTCCTTTCCTCCCTCCAACACCTCTCCTTTCCACCTACCTTCCTCCATCCATCATCTCTTCACACCTCTCCCTTCCTCCCTCCCTCCATCACGCCTCCCCTTTCTTCCTTTCTTCCCTCCAACACCTCCTCACACTTCTCCTTTTCTTCCTTCCTCGTTCCCTCCAGCGTCGCCATCAATCTCTCCAACACCTTCACACACACTTCTCCTCCTTTCCCTCCACCCTCTAACACCACCACAATTCTCTCCTTTCCTCCCTCCCTCCCTTCCACACACACACCTCTCCATTCTCCCTCTGCAGCCTCTCCAAACACACATCTTCTCTCATTCCCTCCCTCCCTCCCTGCCCACTCACCTTCTCCTTTGGGTTCCTATATACTCTTCCTTCCCTCCTTGCCTTAACATCTGTATACCCTTCCCATGTTGAGGTTTACCGTGTCCAATGTAGTGTGGTGTGTAATGTGGTATGTAATGCCTTGATGGCCTGTGGTGCACCGTGTAATGTCATGCTGTGTTCATGTATATCTCACCGTCTCCTGTCCCTCTAGGCTTTGTTTACACTAGGTTACACACCGAGGTCATATAAAAATTATCTTTACTATGTGGTTATATCTACTTTTTTTTTTCTTTATTCTCATCATTATTCAGTAGACATCTTAAGTTGCAAATCTGAACTGTGTCCTTCAATGCGTCACTATACCCTGGGGTGACATTTGGATGCTTATTAAAGGTAATCTCTAGGAACTATTGACATGGAGGTTTGGTGTCGTGTGGTGTTCCTGGTTGTTGTGGTGTTGTGGTGTTTCTGGTGTGGTGACGACTGGTGTGGTGTTGTGGTGTTTCTGGTGTGGTGACGACTGGTGTGGTGTTGTTGTGTTCTTAGTGTGGTGACGACTGGTGTGGTGTTGTGGTGTTCCTGGTGTGGTGACGACTGGTGTGGTGTTGTGGTGTTCCTGGTGTGGTGACGACTGGTGTGGTGTTGTGGTATTCCTGGTGTGGTGTTGTGGTGTTCCTGGGTGTGGTGACGACTGGTGTGGTGTTCGGGGTGACCTGGTCTGATCCCCTGTGGCTCAGTGAGATAAAGTCCGTGTTCTTTCCTCTGGGTTCAATGTGGTGGAATGAAACAGACTGAAGGGCCAATTTGATA
>JAWZYT010003679.1:0-2500 GCA_034508575.1 Petrolisthes manimaculis | reverse complement strand
TAAGAGTAAGAAGAAGGATGGAAAGGGATTTGCATGGAAAGGGAGAGTGTAAGAGAAACAGAGAGAATAAACAGATAGACAAGACAGTGAGGATAAAGGAAGGAGTGAGGGAGGCAAGGAACAAAGGAAAAAAGGAGGGAAGGAGTGAGAGAAGGAAAAAAGGAGGGAAGGAGTGAGTAAAGGAAGAAAGGAGGGAAGGAGTGAGGAAAGGAAGAAAGGGAAAGGAAGGAGTGAGTAAAGGAAGAAAGGGAAAGGAGTGAGGAAAGGAAGAAAGGAGGGAAGGAGTGAGGAAAGGAAGAAAGGAGGGAAGGAGTGAGGAAAGGAAGAAAGGAGGGAAGGAGTGAGAGAAGGAAGAAAGAAAGTAAAGGAGTGAGAGAAGGAAGAAAGGAGGGAAGGAGTGAGGAAAGGAAGAAAGGAGGGAAGGAGTGAGAGAAGGAAGAAAGAAAGTAAAGGAGTGAGTAAAGGAAGAAAGGGAAAGGAAGGAGGGAGTGAGAGAGGCAAGGAAGAAAGGAATGGCGTGAGAAAAAGCATAAACGAAAGAAAGCAGGAAGGAAGGAGGGAATAAAGGAAAGTTATGAGAGAATAAAAGAAAGAATGAAGGTCAGTGTTAGGAAAGAAGAGACGTGAATATAAAGGATGAATGTACAAAATGAATAAAGAAGTGAATGAACGGGTGAATGAATAAACAAACAAGGAAGCATATGAAGAAAAGGAAAGTATTTTATGAAACCTGGATGAAGAGTATATATAAATGAAAATATGAAGTAAGGAGGAAGGTAATATGAAAAAAAAGGAAGAAAATGGAGGAAAAGTAATATAGGAAAGAAACCTGTAGGAGAGGGAAAACTATAAAAAAAGAAACTTAACTATGAGATCTTACGGAGCAGCGAACGTCCAAAATGTGTGAAAATCTGCGGACATAACCAACCACATTTCACTATCTATGTAAAAACCAACCTAGGAGACTTGTGTGTGTGCTCTCGTGTGTTCATCTAATCTCTACCAGTCGTCTTCTGAATGAACTAACTACTTCCTTAGTTAGTGCATAATTATTCTGTACGTCCACAAAAGTTCTTAAAAATGTATTCGTAACTTTAAGAGATAACTCGTTTACAGACGACAAACAGACAGAATGATTGACGGAAAAAACAATGATAAAAACATGGCCCCCTCCAAGACAAATGACGAGGGGAAGAGATAAAAACATTGCGGCAGGTGGGAACACAATAAAGGACTGAGTAAATTGATATTACATGAAGAAAGGAAAGAAAGAGGGAGAAAGAAAGTAGGAGGAAGGAAAGAAAGGATGGGATGGAACACAAGAATGGAGGGAAGAAAGAATGGAAAGAAGAATGAACAGAGGAAGTACATGTGCAGGCAAAGAAGGAAAGTAGGACACATGGAAGGAAGGAAGGACAATACAGAAAGAAATAAGAAAGAGGAACCAGGAACAGAACAACTAATGTGAATGAATGGAGAAGTTGTTTCAGTGTGTGTGTGTGTGTGTGTGTGTGTGTGTGTGTGTGTGTGTGTAATTGTTTCGCTAAGTGCAATAACAATGAATGATAATAATGATGTATGTGTGTAAGTGGTAATTGTTTTGTTAGAGTCCTGGCTAGCGTCTGTGTGTGTGTGTGTGTATGTATGTATGTATGTATGTATGTATGTATGTATGTATGTATGTATGTATGTATGTATGTGTTTGACCCCAACAACGATACCTTCACGAGGCTTATATCACCACCAGAAAGTTAACTAATGACAGCGAATATTAAAAGTTATAATGACCTTTCGGCGAGTAAGAAGGAATACCCACCCACCCACCCACCCACCCAGCTACCCACCTACCTATCCAACTACTCATCCACCCACCCACCCACCCACTTATCCAACTAGCTATATACCCACCTAATCAGCTACATACCAACCCACCCAGCTACACACCCATCCAACCAGGAACTAATAAGGTTATCTTCTTAAAATCTACATAAATTAGGGCGAAGGAGTTTCTTATCCTTGTGGGGTGAAGTTAGAGAGAGAGAGAGAGAGAGAGAGAGAGAGAGAGAGAGAGAGTGAGAGAGTGAAAGAGGAATTAATGAACTATTATCTCTCCTAAGCCCACTCCCAACCCACTCCCCCTCCCAACCCCACTCCCCCCTCCTCTCCTCTCCAAGCCCCCCACTCCCAAACTCCCCCCCCCCCCCCCCCGAGGTTAATCAAGGAGTGGGTTAAGATTGAGTATGCCTAAGCAAAGTAGTAATTTAGTTTAGGCCTATAATTAGTTAGTTAGTTAGGATGATAAACTGATGAGATAAACAAATTGGTTACCCCATCACGAGTATAGGCCCCAAGGGAGTTTATATAACGGGAGATTATTTTGTGGGGTGAATTGGAAGGTTTTTGATTCCTCCAAACTATTCCTCCACGAAACAGACGACCTTAAAGGGGGTGCGGGAATAGGGAGACAGGCTTGGTTTTTTTTTTAATACTATACACACAT